>NQII01002637.1:7058-53196 GCA_002778355.1 Clitarchus hookeri | reverse complement strand
GAAGGTTCCACAAACATACAACATGTATGTACTTTTATTCATCCTTGCCATTATATTAATAATACCATTTATATATACATATATATATATATATAAATGAACTGTAGCAGCAAAGTCACCATTATAGTAAAAAGTTATATTATTCTCTGTAGATATTGTATGTGTATATATATACACGAATCGCAAGTACACTGGAGGCCATAACCTCTGGGTATGTATGGAAAGAGAGACGATGTGTATATAAATGTAGCACAAGTACCTTGAATGGTAACAAGTACCATGTACGCTGGAGGTGGCACCCACTCGGGAATTTGGGGTGAGAGGCAGGTCATACACGAACCACAAGTGCCATGTATGCTGGAGGTCGCTGCTGCTTGGTATGTAGGGTGAGTGGCAGGTCAAACACGAACTACAAGTACCATGTATGCTGGAGACCACAACTGCTGGGTATATAGGATGAGAGAGAGAGAGAGAGAGAGAGAGAGAGAGAGAGAGATAAGCATGTCATACAGGGGAATTGAGTGGCCCCTCCCACCATCCCGAGCGATCGTATAATATATCAATCACCCGCCGGCCTGTTGTTAGTCACTTGTGATCTGACAGCTCGTTCGAGTGTATGCCGTTCGTTCATTTGCTGTCACATGCTGTCTTCTTGTAAGCACTTCGTCGTTGTTAGTTGTACTTTACATCCAACGCTTGTGGTAAGAGTTTCATCATAAAATGCAACTTGGTGCTAGTTGGTCAGTGTATTTGGTACCTCGCTGCGTTAGCACATGCTTGTGTCTGTACGGTGCTCGTAACCTACAAAGCCATACTTGAGAGAGGAGCCCTGCAAGCAATGAGCGGGTCGCACACCTACTGGGGAGGGAGGGATTGAGCTCACAGCCCTGCCTTCCGCCGCTTTGTGATGGGAGCCTACCATTCATTAGGCTCCCTTCCCGGTCCCTTATCGTGCTTGGTCCCACCTCTTCGAGGCGGGTTGTGAAGATGTGCGCACAAAAATAAATAATACACTGTCCTTCAGGGATCCAATGGGTAGTCGATACAAGATGCCTCGTTTCCAGGGTGGGTATGGTTCCGCCTCCCTTCGCAGGCGGAGCTGTAAGGCTACAAAAAAATTAAAAGTAAAACTCACGCGTGGGCTGGCGGTAGATTCTCATGGTAATTTACAGGACATTTTTTAATGTAATTTGCTGTTACAGAGGCATGGCACAAACTCTCTCTGTACCATATCTGACCATTGCTAACATTATTCGTAATAGGAACCATGACCAAGTGTCGTTGGTTAAATGTTTGCACTTCAGGCAAATAAAAAAAATTGATGTACTCCCAGCCTGCCTGCCACCACGTTCTGTGACTCTATAGTACAGTATATGAATAGGGATGTCTTTCCTTCATATAGCATAATATCGGTCATGAATGTTAGGCGAATTATTTACGCCCTTCTTGTGATGAGTAGTCCTTCGTACGTTACGCCAGGCGGGCCAGTCGAGACATCCTTAGGGGTGTTCTTCACCTCTTCCATGAGCAAGATGAATTCTGGTCGTTCCTCCTTTCCATCATTCCCTTCTTTCACATCACCATCATCATTCATCTCAGCCATCTTTTCTTCTTCCACAACGCATTCATATCCATTATCTAACGCACCGACGATGCGACCACTTGCACTACAATGCAGTTTCTGCGAACGTGTATTTACCGATCACCCGAATGGCTTGCGCCATGAACGCACATGCTCTCTTAACCCTTTCAGGGAGGCACAACAGATGTGCGATAGGTGTGGGAAGGCATTTGCTCACACAGACAAACTTGCCAACCATCGTGTACCATGCACAGGACTAATCAGGAAGGACGCATCAATCCGCTGCATGTTCTGTAACAATATTTTGTGACTCGCTGCCAAAGCCAGATGGCATGACCGCAGCTGTTGGGCGAACCCCGATGCCGAGACATTGGAGTGCGGGAACTTTGGGAGACAGTTTACCCACTCTTATAATCTGCATGCCCACAGCTCTAAATTCAATGGTACCATTGCACCACCACCAGCGAAAACGGTCCACATGGCTGTGGCATCTGCCTTTCAGACAGTGCCATCCAATGCACCACAGCTCATTCAATTTGTACCGTACCACATTATTGCTGCCGAGTTCCAATTTCGCCATAGGGTTGTTGCCACCGGTGCCGGCGAATGTAACGAGTATGGTTTTGTGGAGGCAGAGAACATGTTTCGGGGCACAATGCAAACTTACATTGCCGAGAATACTTCGAGTCAGGTCATGGATATTTGCGGCTACCTCAAGAGGATGAATGTGAATATCATCGGCCAGCTGGAGCAGGAGTTTGTGGAGCAGGGGGTGTTTAAATTAAATATTTTTCTGGAGTACGCATATGGCAAACCAGAGCCACACGACGATGAGATGGACCAGCGTGCCTTCAATACTAAGAACATGGTCCCTCTTCAATGCTGGCGACATTGAAGATGCAGTGTCGGCCGCCATTGCTAAGTTATGTCAAGAGGGGGACTAGTATATGGGGAAGGGAAGCGGCTGGACCCTCACCTTCGTGAAAAGGCTTCAGCTGTGTTTCAAAAAACTTGACCCGCTGAGGGATTCCTCCTACATCGCCTTGCCTGCACAAATTGAAGCTAGACATGCAATTATTAACCCACAAAACTGGAACCAGCAGTACTTCAAATGAGCGATCCTGACACGCTATGAAAAGATAAACATCCTGAATGCATCAACCCGCTCTACCACAACCTTGGGACAAAATTTTACTTTAGTAGCCTAGAGTCCCCCACCCCTGTGCATCAAATACCCCTGTTCGAGAGGTCCAATCCAGGGGTCAGCGTGAACATCAATGCACATGATGACGATGGAAAGGTGTCCCAATACGAGTATCGAAGGAAGAAGTAGCACACCACTTTGACATATTCCTTATGAAGAAGGAAGATACAAACTCATATTATTGCTACATGGCTGATTTATCCCGACTGGTATGCTCCCAAGTGACGATGCATCATAGTAATGTACATATTTGCAAGCGATTTCTCAAGGGGTACGATAATCAACCACGAGTGATGGGGCTTACAAGTGCTGAGATGCTGGCTGAGCACAGGAGGTACTGTAACGAACATCCTCAAGTCGGTGTCAACATGCCCCATCCGGAGAAGAATGGTAAACCTCCTGTGCTGAAGTTCCAGAATTATCATAACATCGATAAGGTGCCTATTGTCGTGTACGCCGACTTTGAAGCCATGCTAGTGCCGGTCCAGACATGCCAGCCAAACCCAGAGGCGTCCTACACCTATGGGTACCAAAAGCACGAGCCCTATATCTATGGTATCTATGCCAAGGTGGATAACGACATAATACCGGCCTACAAAACCTCCAGTCTCCCCACAGACGTGAAATAGTACACCGAGGAAGACGTGTCGAAGTGCTTTATGGAGGAAATCATGAGGATTGGCAATCTAGTGAAGGAAATATAAAGCCAGTCCAAGCCAATGCAAACACTGACTTCTGGCGAACGGACTGGCTATACTCTGGCCACCACCTGCTCCCACTCTTCCAGTCCCTTCATCTGCAATAACCGCCAGGTGCACGACCACGACCATTTCACCGACAACAAGAGACTGCCAATTCTCTTCCATAACTTGATGTAGAATGCAAATTTTATTATTAAGCAGCTTGGCTACAATACCCAGGATATATATATATATAATCCTGCACACAGAAGAAAAACTTATCACCTTCAGTAAAAGTTTGGGCGACAAATTTACCATTCAATTCATTCATACATTTACATTTGTCAGGCAGCCTCTCAATGCTTGCGCAGAACGTACCATCGGCCGAATTAAAATCTACAGCAACCTTCTTCAACCCCAGTCAGCTCGAGATGGTGAATCAGAAAGGAGTGTACCCCTATGACCATGTCGACTCATGGGGGAAGCTCGACGAGCCACAGCTGCTGGGCATCGATGCATTCCACAACCGCCTCACCAGATGCGGCATCACCGAATAGTACCCTCATGCACAGACGGTTTGGGTGATGTTTGGGTGCCAAACACTGAAAAATTATGCTGAGCTGTATTTACAGACGGATGTATTGATACTGTGCGACGTCTTCGAGAACTTCCGAATGCTATGTCTGTCCACTTATGGACTTGATTATGTCTGCTATGTGAGTGTCCGAGGATTCTCGTTCGACGAAATGTCGAGCAAATGCAGGTGGAGTTAGACCTCCTTGTCAACTACGACATCCACCTGTTTATCGAGGCTGGTATCCGGGGAGGGGTGGCCCAGTGCATCAAGCATCACATGGTAGCAAACAACAAGCACGTCCCTGCCATGTATGATGCAAGTAGACCATCTACCTACCTCCAGTATGTAGACACAAATAACTTGTATGGCTGGGCAATGTCTCTGCCGCTGCAATACAGCGGTTTCAAATGGACCGGCATGGTTATCGATGCTATGTCCACACAGGGTGCTGAAGACGTTGGTTACATACTGGAGGTGGATGTAGAGTACCCTATCACACTCCACAAAGACCATAAAGACCTTCCGTTCCTGCCGATGAACGAGTGTCCCCCCGGGTCCAAACAAACCAAGCTCATGACCACCCTTGAGACAAAGAAGAATTATATTGTACATAACGTTAATCTCAAGCAGGTATTGGGTTATGGGTTAAGGCTGAAGGCTATGCATCGTGTCCTACAATTCAACCATAAGGCGTGGCTGAAGCCCTATATTGAACTCAGCATGAATAAACGCCAAGAAGTCACGAACGCCTTCGAGAAGGACGTTTACAAACTGGTGAACAATGGTATGTATGGTAAGCTCATGGAGAATAAGCATAAATGCCAGCATATGGAACTTTTATGCACCAAACCGCATGCGAAGAAGCTTATCGCTAAACCAGCTTTCAAATGCCGAACAATATACGACAATTCTCTATTGCTGGTAAAATTAGATCATGAACATATCGTATTTGATAAGCCCATCTATGCTGACTTCACCGTACTTGACCGTTGAAGACTCTCATTTACCGCTTCCACTATGACATAATGAGGGCAAAGTATGGCGGTAATGTAGGCCTGATCTATACCGACACCGACTCCTTTGTGATGGATATTGCCTGCCCCGAGTTCTGCAGGGATCTCGCCTCAAACCCGGCACTTATAGCCGAGTTCGATACCCGTGCCTACCCTTCCACTCATCCCTGCCACTAGCCCGCCAACACAAGGGTGATTGGCAAATTCAAGGATGAGTGTGGAGGCAATGATATGATTGAGTTTGCTGGGCTGAGGGCGAAGCTGTATGCTTATAAGTGCAAGAATAAAGAAGTGAAGCGAGCTAAAGGGATACAGAAGAGCATCATACAAAACAACATCACCATAGAAGATTATAAAGGTATATTATTGAACCAGCAAGTAATGAGAGTATAGATCAACAGCATTAGGTCGCACCATCACGACGTTTATACTGAATGCACTAACAAACTAGCTCTTCCATGGATGGACGACAAATGCAAGATCCTGGACGATGCCATTCACACCGACCCTTATGGCTACCACGAATAATAATAATGTTCTGTGCATACACCTCTGGGGCAGGCATGCATCATCATTTAAGTGGTTGTATCCGGGAGAGTTAATTGGGTCGGGATGCATAGTAGGAGGCAGTTCCTCGCCCTGGATTGTCGAAGCTAAAGTGATTCCATTCCCCTCTCCCACAACGAATCATATGTGTGTGTGTTGCTTTATTCAATTTGTGTGTTTTTTCCAGCAGCATACTATAGCACATGCAAGAGCCATATTCATATTGCCAGGTATGTTATTGTTGTTGAGAGATGATAACAGTTTGTCCTGCTGTGTGTATGTACTGTTTCTCTGCAATCGCTCATGCGCATACTTGTACACTGTTCCAGTTATGTGTTTTTCTTAGCATACTATAGCACATGGAAGAGCCGTATTCATCTTGTCAGGTATGGTGGATGGTAGCACGCTGTAGCACATGCAAGAGGTATCATTATCTTGTCAGGCGGGTTACCAGTATGTCCTGCAGTGTGTGTGTTTTTTCCAGCAGCATTCTGTAGCACATGCAAGAATAATATTTATCTTGTCAGGAGTGTTGCTGTTGGTGGATGGTGGCGCTGTTGAATGGTGGCATGCTGTAGTCCATGCAAGATGCATATTTTTATTGTCAGGCGTTTTACCAGTATGTCATGATATGTGTACTATTTCACATTCTACAATCATTGATGTATGTACTAGCGCATGGGATTTGTCATCTATGTTAGGTCTCCCACTTGGGATTGTGAACGTGAAATGGTATTCGTATTACACTAGTGATCGCATCGTACTTGCGTTTATTTCCTAGTTATTGCGCTGTCCTCCTTTTTCTCTTCATCTACATCTACTGTACTCTTCCCTTTTGCTGTAGCCTGTCTGTGCGTTCCTTTGTCTGCTTTTATTTTTTTTGGTGGGCGGTTTTCCCCCTTCTTGCTTGCAGTGCCGCTGGTGTTTATTTTTCTCTATACTCAAACATGTACATGACTTCTTTGCATATAAGGAAAAACCAATTCTGGTGGTGTTTTTGCTAGCATAGTTTACTGCCCTGGTCCCAACTCCGGGAGCCATCCGCATGGTTATGACATGCGGACAGTAAAGTGCAAGGGCAACTCTGCAGGGGCAGTGAGAGTGAGAGCGACCACGCTGATGTTACTGTGTAAGTGGCTAATTAATCTGCATCTAGTTTATAAACAACGAAAATGTACCTCGTGCATGCACGTGTGCCAGGCTACCTTCCGGGCCCCCATGCAGCGAGATAATGTGTATAGTCCGCTTCTCCTTAGGTTAATGTCGTGTGGCGGGAGGGGTAGGGCCTGGGTGGCGAGGGGTGAGAACGGATGGACGAGAGGCAGGAAGGAGGCAGGGAGGACTCCCAAGGGATAAAACCTGGTATCCTGGTGGGGAACCAGGAGGGATAGCACAGAGAAAACCTCCCTCCAAACAGAATGCAGGAGTGTAAAATGGAGACATCGAGAATGGACGAGAGAGGTAGGAAGGAGACTAGGAGAACACTAAGACAACTCCCAAGATAGAGCCTGGTGTCCTGGTGGGGACCTAGGAGGGATAACATTGAGAAACACCCTGGAATTCTGGTGGGACCTGGAAAGGGCAGCATGGGGAAAACCCTGGCATTATGGTGGGGACCTCTGAGGGATACCATGGAGAAACCCTGGTGTCCTGGTGGTGAACCAGGAGAAATAGCATGGAGAAAACCCTGGCATCATGGTGGGGACCTGAGAGGGAAAGCCTGGCATTCTGGCAGGGACCTGGGTGGGATAGCATGGAGGAAACTCTCAATGTGTTGGAGGGATAGCATGGAGAAAACCTCGGGGAGCTGGGAGGGATAGTATGAAGAAAACCCTCAAAACTGAATGCAAGAGCGTGAAGTGGGGACATCTAGTAGGAAGGAATGAGAGAGTGTGAGAAAATAAAGGAGATTGGGAGGACTCTGAGATAAAACCCCACACTGAAAGCAAGAGCATGAAGTAAAGAGCATGAAGTAAGGACATGCAATATGGCTGTAATTGACCAGGAATGACAGAACAGGCGGGAAAATCCAATAAGGCCGATGTCGGCAAGGAATGACAGCAGGAAAATTGCCTCATGATGTAATACAAGATGGCCACCAGTTTGTCCCCTTTCCCACACCTAGCATCCAGGTGTCCAGGAACATACTATTTCTAATTACTTATTCTAGAAGTGCGTACGGCCCTTGCTCGTGTCCAATCCGTTCCGGGACACAAAGTGCCCTTTCGCGAACAAGAAAATGCGAAATGTCTCGAAAACGACTTTCGCCAGGCTAACTGTGAACATAATGGGTGGATATGGAGCTATACCTCTGATGGCAAGAGGGTGCAATTGTGCGTGGACTGTACCAGACCGCGAGTGGTCCGGAGCACTGTCCGCCCTGTCACAAATAGCAGTCTATGCAAGTGTGCAAAACAAATCATGTGTGTAGGCATCGGAGGCGGGACAATTCAGTGTGTAAACTGCACCAAACTTTACCACACCGAGTGCCTTAATGGAAGTGAACACGCAACAGCTGACAGAAATGGAAACTTTTGTGTGCAAATTGTACACAAACCTTATTGCCCATGACATTTGCAACAGCGGACTTTCTCACTGGAGAAGTGTTGTTGACACACCATTGTCACCAGGAGCTGTGTGAACGAGGTAATTCAGAAACAGTGGCATGTGAGTGTTGCGGACGAATAACTAATTGGGAGTGCGCGACAATGCAGGACGTGTTAAATGCCACAGCCGGCAAATACCGCTGCGCGCAGTGAACCCAGCACTACAGCTGACAGTGCCTCACCCACCAGCCGCATGTGCGGTCATGGCCAGCCAATATAGCAGCCTGTTGGCACATTCCACCGGCCTATCACCAGCTGCAGCACCTTGGGCGGTGCAACCGGCACCTCAACACCAACTGGCTTCGTGTGGCCGCAGCCACACTCAACAGCTGCAACCGCATAACCAGCAGCAACCGCACAGACAACAGCAGCGGAGATGGGCTGCATTCCAGCCCGCTTTCAGTACCTGCCCACTTTTTCTGGGCTACCCACCGAGGACCTGCAGGCATTCCTGAGATTCTGCACAGGGCGTTTAACATGGTATGGAGTGTGTAAACAAGAGCGGCTAAATTGTGTAGGAGGACAACTTATGGGAGATGCACATCTACGGTGAACAGTCAACCATTATGGTATGCAGTAGAGCGAGTTCTGGAATGGTTTTCAGTATCGCTTTGCCAATACATATTCCTCCCTGCAAGCACAAAGACTCACTGTTATAGAGACACAAAATCCTTGAGAAACTTTGACAGCTTTTGCAACCAGAAAAATTAATTTAATCAGACATTTTCACCTGCAGATGAGGGAAACAGAAGTGCTATAAGTAGTCGCAGCCACAGTGTGTCAGGAAATTAGGCTAGCTCTAGCCTCCTTAATTCACGGCAGCATATAAGTATCCATGCTGTCAGCCGCATTGCTAGATCAGACAGCTACAGAGCAGGATACTCCGCAGCATAAATGGTATGGGTTTTTTCCATGCCATGTGCGTGACACAGAGCACGGTAGCAGGACAGCACAACCGTCAGCTGTTCGCAGCGCGACCGGTTCCTCAACTCCACCGACACGCAAAGATCCTGAGAACAGCCGTGCCTATACCTGCGGGCCCAACCACGTATGGCGAGGTCACTGCGAGGGGCCGCATCAGCAAGGGGTGCCCTCCTTTCGCATGCAGATACTGTGAAGGGCAACAGTTCCACTGTCATGGTGACTGCCCACAATGCAATGCCAAGGATGCTACACCTATAGACAGTAAAGCACCACCGATGGAAAATGGCTCATCGGGGTAGGAGAGCTGGATGCTAACTGCCCCCGGGTTACAGTAAAAAACTTAACACGAACACCTCAACAGATCTTGCTATAACACATCACTAAAGGCAGCCATCAAAATATGAGAATTCCAGTCATTCCAAACAACAAAACATGTCATGCATTGGTCGACACCACAGCATCACAAAACTTTTTGCGTGTCGGGTTTGCTGATGTCAGTAGAATCAAACAGTCAATACAAGTACTACAACTCGCTACATGGCTGCAAATGGGGTAAATCATGGGAGAGACAACAATAACCATCCGAATACGCGATGTGGAGACCACCACCACAGCCCTCATGTCAGCTGACCTACATGAAGATGCCATACTAGGTATTCCCTGGCTCACTGAACAGAACACCATTGTCAAGCCAGCGGCATGTAGAATCCATTTTGGGCAGAAAGAGAGACGAACTGTGTACGACATCGAACCCCGAAAGTTACGCACCCGACGTCCAGCTGGACGACCTCGATCACGCGGTACCACTGGAGTTTTGCATGCCGTGCAAAGGGTACTTCACAACGCGTTCCTTATTGGAGTGGGCCGCACGCAGTAATAAAGGCGCTTGGAAACACCACATACCTCATCAAGGTAAGCAACAGGAGGAGAGTCGGCATACACCATGGCGCTCCGCCTGGTCGTAGAAGAGGCCAGTGTCGAGACGCCTGGCGCAGCGACGCCCCGTGCCACGATGCCCAACCAGGGGGCGTCCAAAACACAACAACATCAATTGCCTGAAGCGGAAAATCGGGAACACCAAGTCCCGAGACTGATGGGAGTGTCCTCCGGCGCATGTTTCCAACTTCGACACCCGACGTCTCGATGCCCAGAAGAGACGGAGTGGAAACCCAGGAACCCAGCGGAAAGTCGTCCCCACCAGACAATATCAGCACATCAACAGCAACAACTGCAGACCCGACAGGGTCAACCTTCATGTACACGACGCCCCCATAGTGACACCCACCTCCGAAGACGTTGCCAATGGTGAGACACCAGGGACACCTGTGGGCTGGATCTCCCCACAGGTAAGCTCCCCGCCCAGCTGCGCCGCGATGCATTCGAGGCGCCACTCAGCAGCTGATACTGCTGCATGAGACGACCAGCATAGCGATGGGGGAGTGTATCAGGCATAGACAGCCTAACTACAGGACATGCTCCTCCCCATCGCTATCACAGCAGACACATTGGCACCCATGCGCCTGCAGCAACAGCAGCAGAGATGATGTAATTGGTCACCTACCTGGAGTGATGAGGGTATTAGGAAAGATCAGCTGAATGATCCCACTTAGCAGCCATTATTAAAGTGTAAAGAAGCACGCTGTTTGCCACAACGGGAAGAGCTATCTAGCCTGAGCATAGCAGTCAAAGCATACTGGGCACAATGGAAATCCCTCATACTGAATAATGGTGTACATTACAGAAACTGGGAAAGTAATGATGGAAAACACGTGTTTACAATTGGTCCTTCCAGAATACAGGATTCCCGAAGTCTTAAATGAACTCCAAAATGCGGCAGCCAGTGGGCACTTTGGTGCTAATAATACCCTCGACATTGTTAGACTAAGATTCTACTGGCATCATTGTCGGGAGGATGTTGAGAAATGGTGTCGAATGTGTGACACCTGCACTGCACAGAAAGGTCCAAGGACCAGGGGACAAGGTCACTCCAGAAATACAATATTTATGCCCCATTCAAGAGGATGGCAGTAGACATTCTGGATCCCTTGCCTGTCGTAGATAGGTAATCTGTATCTACTAGTGGCCCAAGATTACTTTATCAAGTTGCCTGAGTCCCCTCCCAAAACAAGAAGCACGTACTGTGGCCGATGCACTTATAGAGCATGTCTTCTCGAGGTTTTTGGTGCCACTAGAACTCCATTCCGATCAGGGAAAAAACTTTCTGGCTGCCATGTTCCAGCAGGTAACAAAGATTCTGGGGATTAAAAAAAAGATTATGACTACAACCTTACACTCTTAGTCGGATATAATGGTAGAGAGGCTTATCCGCACTCTTGAGCAATACCTGTCGATCTTTGTGGAAACAACCATAAGGACTTGGATTCATAGGGTCAGTTGTTTCTTCTTGCTAACAGTGCAGAAGTTCACGAGTCCACACGAGTAACACCATCAAGGATGCTGTTTGGAAGAGAGCTACGCCTCCCTAGCAACCTGCTGTTTGGCCGACCGAAAGAAGAGGAAGCTACAGCCACTGATTATGCCAACGAATTACATAAGAAACTTGTTGGCATTCATGATATTGCTCGACAGCACCTCAGAATGAATAATGTCAGGATGAATATGAGGTATGATAGGAGAATGTCGGGCGAGGTATTTGAAGGACAACTGGTGTGACTGTACAACCAACAGAGGTGAAAAGGGCACTGTCCGAAGCTACAGAAATGTTGGGAAGACCTCTAAAGGATTTTGAATAAGATCAATTATGTGGTATTTCGGATTTGTCGTCAAGGCTCTCGAGCGAAAACGAAGGTTCTCCACATCGACCGACTGGCACTCTAAGAAGGACCAGATGTAGCGGAGTCTGTTCGCAACGAACCGACTTGAGGAGGGGGCAGTATTACAAGCGACCACTCTGAGCATACGAGGCATGTATGATTTATTTACGCGCACGCACTATCAGTTGCAACCAGAGATTCATTGGCATTTGACAAAGGAATTTTTTACGAAGCGTGCCTGTTATGCCTATCAGGGCGTGTGCCACTCCCAACCTTTGGTATCGGGTGTCTTTGAGACATCTAAAGAATTCTCTGGATTGCTGACCTTGTCGCTCTCAGTTAGACTCGAGGTGCGGCGAACTTTCCAGGTCAATGCCAGCAGAGTATAAATAGTGAGAAGGGCCTCCGAGCTGGCAGTTGTTGAATTAATTAGTTTCAGCGATAGATGACTAGCGAGAAGAGAAGCGCGGCGAGAGAAGAGACCAGTAGGAGGAAAATCTGCGACAGCGAACGTCGGAGCAGTGAAGAGTACGACTGCAGACTGGACAATTGGACTGGATGCATGAGTGAAAGACATTACAAATGATGGCAACATATAGACTGAGCATGTGTTAATGATTCGTTTGAGTAAATTGACAATAACCAAACAGAGTCACAATGAAGGACGCTAATTAGAGTTGAAATAGACATTAAATATTGAGCTCACTGTGAAATAAAAAGAGTATAGTGAAGAAAAAATATTCAATACTGTAAATAATAGCTGTGTAAATAAATTAAAAATAAAATTTAGTTCTTTTATTTTTATTAAGACCTCCATTGCTCACGAACTNCCCCCCCCCCCCAGGAATTCATGTAACCATATTATTATTTGTATCTTATATACATATGCCTACACACATGCATACTTACATATGTGTATGTGTGTGTTTTGTTTGAAACTAAATTGCTGTTTTTGTACCTCACACAAGTACTGAATTTTATGGAGTAAACATATCTGCATCATTCGAATTGTCACAGTCTGCAGCGGCACATCTCTACCAACAATTCACAAAGCTCTCAATCTCGTCCTTTGAAGAAATGTGACTCCTGTGAGGCAAGTCATTCCAAGAAGGCATTTTCTGCATTATTCCTGTTTTTGAGTATCCTGTACTTCAGGAAACGACTTAGATGCATAAACACATGATGGTCGTGTGGTGCTAAATCTAGGGAACATGGATGATGTTGGAATACGTAACACCGCGGGTCATCCAGCTTCTGTTGCTTAAGCTCGGCAAGTAATATAAGGAATTATGATGTGTACTCACATCTTCATGTCCCCGGAACCGGTGATGAGTGTCTTGTCATCGAGAAAGCGGCAGCTCGTCAGGAAGCCTTCGTAGCCCATCAGCTCGCGGGTGATCTTGGCGGAGTTGGTTGTCGAGTCCCTGTTGTTCAGGTCGTACACAGTGCACATGTTGTCCATTCCGCCACACGCTGCCGGAAATACCAACGTTATGGCTGGTAAGCCCACGATCATCGACATCATTCAGGATGAAGAACATACACGCATACATATGAAAGATTATTATTTGATTTGTCATCATTTCAAGAAACGTCTATACTTTTTCCCCTTGAATATTAACATCAGATACTTTTGGCACAGGTTCGTTCGTACAAAAATTTGATCTAACATTTGAAGACCACCAATTCGATCATGCAACATCACATTGCACGATGTGTGTAAAGTGTTATTGAGGAACTATTCTTAGAATGAGTACTGACCGACGAAATTGCCTGATGGCGCGAAGGCTACACTCATGACCCAGGCCGACCTGAGTGGGATAACTTGCACCTTGTTGCCGGTCCACGTATCCCAGATGATCAGCTTTCCGTCCAAGGATCCTGTCACGCAGTGCCTGCAACAATACATCTTTTACTTATACAATTCATCTTCAAGCACCGTGCAATATCACGGGACATGTGCTATTGTGTAAATGAAAGCTATTCGTTAACAGTTAAGACAAAGAGCTTAGAATTTTGTAAAAATTTGACTGCCACTCTCCTTCAAAAATTGTTTTTGTATGTTCGCGTCTGTTACCAAATCACGGCATCGCAATTTTTCGCCCGTCTTCACACTGTCAGTAACTTGATTTTTAAATAACTTGTGCATTCTAACATGCTGCTTAAAATTATTCTCAAATTACACATTTAACTACGTCTTAGCTCCCAACAATGTGGTCGTACCTGTATACTTACTATTCCTCATTAAAGAACTTCACATTCTTGTACTTTTACAGTGAATAAAGCAAAAAAATATTCTGCGACTCTACATTATAATTATATGCAGTGAACTCGGCTAATATAACTCTATATAAGAGAAGGCACAAGCGCTAAACACCATACCAGTATTCCATGTCAGAAGGAACAGTGGTGTAAATGAGCCGGAACGCGTCGGAACTCCGTCCCGGCATTTTTTGTGAGAATTTGTTTTTGTTACCCAAGCATCATGTATTCCCAGTCAATAACGATTGTTGGTCTTTAATTGAATTTTTTAGAATACCGCCGCAACTATCGACAATTTATTATGTTTTAATGTCATGCACACTTTGTTTAGAAATAAAGACACATTTATTTTATAGACAGGCAAGATGGATTTCAGGTAACAAACTACTGTCATGGCATGATTTGCGATACAACTGACACTCAAACCTACCTACCTTGCTGCAGTTGGCAACATTGCAGCGCATCCCTCCGACCTCAACACGAACCTGGTTCTCTGTTATGTCGTTTGTCTGTTTACAAGGTACAACTTGATTTGTTCGTTTATTGTTCACTAATGTTGCTTGGTTATTAAAGGAAAATATAAAATACAACATTTTGCAAATAATCTATATCTATGCAAGATAAAAGAGTTGCAATATATATCTATCTCATTATTTATACAACCCACTTAAATTAGGAAATAAGTATCGGTATGCCCCTACCCTCCGCCTGGCCAAATCCCAAATACCACAAAGTACAAGGCATTTTGGGACTGCTAAAATTACGACTACATCCCTGATAATGAGCCAATATAGAGAGCTGTGTACTTTATAAAGGAACAGGATTATAGGGGTCCGTAAATTCAAGCTTCATGTCAGAAATTTTTACAGCCGTCAAACATATCTTCGTCCACTGTTAGCAATGTCATTATATAGTAGCAATGTCATGAAAGCACGGACTCCAAGCATCGCTCTGGGAGGCCTAAGACACTAATCGGGAACGGTGAACTCTGGGAGCGTGTTTTATGAACCGATTGCCATACCGCTATACCAACGATTGCAGAGGACGTTTGTCGCAGATCGCGTATTGAGTCCAGTAATAGGACTCCGTCGATAGATGATGATAAAGCACTTAGCTTCCATGGTCGTCCTGCTGCCAGGAAATCACTGATTACATGCATTAATATCCTAATCAGTTTGGAGTGGTGCAATCAACAACTATCATGGGACTACGGTGCAGTGAAAAAACGTCTTATGGAGAGATGAGTCACGGTACATGATATGGCACTCGGATGGTATATGGAGCCTGGCGAACCATATTTATCTGAGTTCGTTGTGTCAAAAGTAAAATTCGGAGACGACAATATAATAGTCTGGGGATATTTCTTGGTTATGTATTGGATCATTAGTTTTAATCGATTGATCAATGAACTCTGGCACGTACCAACACATAAATTAAAGTGTTTGAGAAACACGAAATTTTGATTCAAAAATCCCTTAAGCCTTGGCGTTGGGAACAAAATCTCATATATAACTATCTGATACTGCTTGTTCTTAGGAGGTTAACGATTTTTAGTAATGAGGAAGATTGATGTAATGAGTTCATGTTCTGTCCAGCACAGTCAGGGAGAGGAGTGTAAACTCAACTACACTAGAGACAATTATAGTGTCTCAAATATTAAAAATAATAATAATAAAAATGATGAATGTATAGTTGGCAGTTANTGCAGAAGTGCCGCAAGACGACGTGGCATGGACTCGACTAATGTCTGAAGGTATGCAGGAGGCAATTCACACCATGAATCCTGCAGGGCAGTCCACAAATCCAATCTGCGTCAATTTGAGAAAGGGTTGCACGTCTGTCACTTTTAATGATTCTCGTCAGTCGTCGTTTGTCTCGTTCTTTCACGATCTTTTTCCGGCCGCAGCGATGTCGAAGATGTGAGGTTTTACCGGATTCCCGATATTCACGGTACACTCGTGAAATGGTCGTACGCGAACATCCAAATGTTATTGCTACCTCGGAGATGCTATGTCCCAACTCACTTAAATCTTGATAACCTGCCATTGTAGCAGCAGTAACCGATCTAGCTGCCGACCGCATCGCGTTACTCTGATTGGTTCCATACCCCTGTTATTTGCATACGCGTGCCTATACCAGTTTTTTGGCTCTTCAGTATAGAAGTACATAATCAGGCGATCGTCGTAGACTGCGAGTACATGAAGCAGGTATAAGTGCCCATCTCCATGACAACGGAAGCGACGTTTACTGCTCTCTGGAAAACGGCAGTTGAAATGAGACTGGGATCAACATTTTCATTATTATGGGATTGTAGGTGCTAACCTGCTATCGCCGCTGTAGTGCACCGAGTTCACCTTGTTGATGTGACCCTTGAGCAGTTTCTTGGTGGACAGCTTCAGCTTGGGGACATCCCCGAGGCTGCTGCAGACGTCTTCCATCGTCGTGTCTGCCACCTTCTTCTGTTGCTCCTGTAACACGAGACGATATTCATGTCCATAGACAATGACTAGTGACAAAACCGCAGGTTGGCCACACTGTCCTGGCTGCTGGTCGTCGCAAAATTGCCTATACCAGCAGTTCTTAAACTGTGGTTCGCGGACCACTGGATGGTTATTACGGGTCCATAAGTGAAACTAACACATTTTACTTTTCATAAAAATGTGGCAATTTTGCTGTTACTAACTTTTTCGCTATTAAATAAATTGTTTTTTGCGTATTTTTTGGTAAACTAAACTTGAGAATGTACCAATTTGTTTAGGTAGTGAAAATAAACATGTTGTTTATATGAAAATATTCTCATGGATTGTATTAAAAATCTGTTTGAGGTCCGGCAAAATGTACGCCATATCAAAGGAATCCTAGAAATCACAAAGTTTAAGAACTCATGGCACAGACCTTTTCATTTAATTTCAAATTAAAAATTTCACTTGTCATAATGTATCGACTGTGCAAAACAAATATGTAATCTTCCTTTTGTTACCGAAGTAATTCACTTTCTTTGCCTTACACGAGTTATCTCAAATTTAGGTACTTTATTTACAAGAGCATAGAACATACATTAACGCAAAACAATCAATAGAATGTGTTCAGCGTTAAAATATGTCCAGCGTCCTCTTAAGCTGTTTTAGAAAATTCCTTAAGGCATTGAATGAAAGTGTGGTTGTTTAAGGTAATGTTTTATCATTCAACTTGTGGACTGAAAGACTAGTTTGGAGAATCTCCGTGTAGTTATTATTTACTATTGTCATGTAACAATCCGATGGTGATCTTTGTGGCTGTGACAGATACCTCCATCGCCACAGCAGCAACAAGTATCTCCGAGATCAATACCACGACCTCACGTAACTACGGACACCTGACCGGAAGCCTCACTGGACATTCTTGTGGATTCACTGGTATAGCCGGACACACATGCAACCGGTACTCTCTCCCCATACTGGGAATGTATCCATTGGAGTCCACTGCACTAAAACACAAACCCGGACGATTTATTTTCAATAGTACATACTACATAAACAGTATGTCGAGTGTAAATCTTTCGTTAAATAAAAGAATCAGTTCTTCGCATCAAGAAATTTAAAGTAAAATAAAAACAGCATTCTAGCTTATTTGTAGTGAATAATATGGTGCCAGCGACAAGTTCTTCACATCTTTATTTAGTTCTACGTTATCTAGGAAATCAGTGCTTAACCTTGTACTCTTTTTTTCGTATTATCAAAAATGTTTGTGGGAAATATCACATTGTGTTGGTACTCTAAATGTGTCTATTTTCGAGAAGTTCCAGGATCACAATTTTTAATTTTTGCAGTGCCTGGCAGGTGAGCAATACGCAAAACGCTAGATATTGTACGGTTGCCGAAATGCAGGCACGCTGATTCCTAATATAAATCATCCAGAAAGTATTGCTGATAAATGGTTTAATTTGCGATAGTAAACTAATCTTCCTTTGCTTCGCTTTCATGCGTGGAGACTCTCTAGCGGTAAACAAATTACGACTAAAAACAAACCCATCTTTAAAAAAAATGATGGGTCGCTACAAAGGTTAAGCAGACATTTTCCTGTTTATTGCATTATCCAGAAGTCCAGGGGTCTTTCGTAAATACGTTTTGTAAAATTTGCAATAACCTCGTCTTTCTGCTCCACTTCACCAAAAGTTAACGACTCGTCGGCCAAAGCTTCAGTAAGAATAATTCAACTTATTACAATCGCATATTCATAGTTTGGAGTGAAAGTTTGAGAGGCGTTTCTGAATAATTCGCTGAGGTCACACGTTACCTGCACAAGTTACTGTGACACAGAGGTGTGGTAGTACATTTACCAGTATCGGGACGCTCTAACCTTGTTATAATACCCAATACCGGTAAACTACTTATTCCTTAATTCAAGAGGGTAAAACAAAACAAATAATAAGATAACTATATAGCAACACTTTTATTTTGCAAGTATAGGTTTCAAATGTATAATTTTTTATTAGTTTTTATTTTACTAAGGCACCGGAACAGAGTGCAGTGTGGTGGTGGTGGTCGGAGGGGTACGCTCAGTGATGCCAATTGCAACAAGATAAATAGGCTCAGTTTCACTTGTATTAAAAATTATTACATGATTGCATTTTATCATCAGAATTTTTTAATTTATAAACGCATCCCGCCTGTCTATTAACAAAACGTTTCCGACACTAAGACATCGTAAATTGTCAGTCGTAGTGGTTCTGTTTTTACAAGTTCCCTAAAAAAAAGCCATGATAATTATGTATTGGAAACACATGATGCTTGGGCAACATAAAAAATAATATCTCTACAAAGCAGAGCCGTGATGGTGTTCCGGCTCAAATTCACGGATTATGGAGCAGTTCTATCAATCAATTTTAAAATGTCCAAATCACGAGAAAATACAACAGCGTTTCATAACTAATGAAACTTTTGCATGTGAAAAAACTTTTTTTATAGCAAATTAATTGCTTATTAGCGACGTTACTTCAAAATGAAAGTCCCTGCTGGGAGGAGTAATTGAGTTCTTCCTGGTTTTCCATAATTTGATTCTGACATTTGTTTGTGCATTTGTATTTAATATTATATCGTAATATTACATTGTAGGTGTATTGTTAACGATAAACAAATTATTTCGCATAAGAAGTCGTGGACGTTCGTTGCATGCATTTAGGGTAGAACCCAGCTGTAAATCTCACACTTCTCTGAAGGAAACTTTTTCTAATTTCGATGCCTCCCCTTGGAAAAGGTCTTGATGACGCGTATGGCCAGAGCCCAAGTCTTAGCAAAACTCAGGTTTATTAGCACCGAGCTCGTAGCGGAAATAGAGTTTCGGTTGGTCGGTGGGAGGGGGAAGGGGGAGGGTTGAGTTGAGAGATATGGGAGGCTCTTAACGACGGGGTCGCGAGAGCCTATGAGATGTGAATGGAGCAGCGCCGGAATGCAAGTGCGAGGAAAACGAGAGATTCCCGAGAAAGCCCGCCGGCCAGCTGCATCGATTCCCACTTGCGAAAATCCGGAGTGACCCGGCCGGGGGATTGAACCCGGTTAGCATGGTGGGAGGCGAGCAGGCTAACCGCTCAGCCACCGCGGCCCCAAAGGGGAGTGATGAGGTAATTTTTTCATTGTGCAGGTCAAGACATTGGACTCGGGCACTCTCTCATAGTTTTAGGAGAAAATAATAAAATTGATCTAATAAAATAAGTATTTCTAACAGTTATGTTGTTACTTTATTTTAGTTTCGAAACATTCACAGGACAGTTTCATGTCGATTTTAGTTTTTTTTTATTTTGTGGTTGGGGGGGGGGTGTGCTCATGCCCTGTATGTCTCCCCTCCCCCTTTCACCCTTTTCTAGATCCATCCTTTACCGAAACAGATAATCACATGGTTAGAAGTACTCTATAATGTAGATGTCCCGTCACATGTGTAACTTTACGAGGTTCATTCAAAACAAATAATTGAATTTGGTCAAAACGTTTGGAAAGCAACCTCAAATGGGATATCGCCGTAAAATATTTCTGAGAATGGCTAATGTAAAAAATTGGCCAAACCGTAATTTTTGTTGATTTGTGTGTTTTGAAATTAAACTTGTGTTTTTATTGTATTGAATCCTGAAAGTTTGCTCATATATGATTTAGTTTTTTATCATTATTTATTCTCCAGTCTACCTACTTCAACCGTAAAATAACCAATTATAAGTGCATTTCAAATTATTGTATGTTTTTGCTAGTGCTCGTGTCGTTTATGACGAAAGTATAGTGTTTGCCGGCGGCCGGTTTTCGACAAGATGGCGTGGGTAGTTCTTTTACGTGTTCGCAGTATTTTACATTTATGTTTTTGGATTTTCGTCCTTTTGAGGGTTAAACCTCAAGGAATGCCAGTCTGCTTATCATGAGAAATGAGTAATTGCCAACTCAACAGTAACTAAGCAGTAAACGTCTGCATGATCAAAAATATGGTTTGGCTTCTCTCGAATTTGTTACGTTTAAATAGAAATTCTAAAAATGGACTTGTTTGCGAAATTAGGAGCATATTTACATTAATGATTAAAATATTCATAAGCATTTTTAAAATGGTCCGTATTAGAGCAATGACTTTCTTAACTAAAAGATCGTGTTATAAAATTAAAATTTTATAATAATAAATATTTTATTAACTATCTGCGGGAACAGCAGGACATCCGTTTGGAACCACCTCTACGACCTCTAGCATTAATTTTTGTAACTATAATACTTGAGAACGCTCTCTGCCAGAAGTAAGAAACTTTAATATTTCAGAATTTTCATGAGTAGAAATGTTTTTTTTTTGTTGCATGAATATGCTTTCATGTAGAATGTAAGACGTATTATTAAAGGGCATATTAGTTGCCTTTTATGAAGAATCTTGTAATCAAGAAGAAACGCCGTTAGGCAATAAATACGCCGTTAGGCAAAGCGCCTTTAAAGAAAATATATTTATGGAAAAAGCAGTTTTTTCATGAAAGAAACCTTTTAGGCAAAATGCCGTTAGGCAAAACGCCATTTGGTAAAACACCGTTTAGCAAAAGGCCGTTAGGCAATTCGCCTTTAGACAATTCGCCTTTAGGAAAATTGTAATTATGTAAATGGCCGTTAAACCAATCGCCGTTAGGCAAAACGTCATTAGGAAAAACGCCGTAGGGAAACCGTCTTTAGGCAAAATGCCCTTAAGCAAAACGCCTGACACTCTATGAAATCACTTTCCTGTCTGTGTGTATTTACACTGAGGTGACAAAAGTCATGGGATAGCAATATGCAAATATACAGATGGCAGTAGTATCGCGTACAAAATGTATAAATGGGCAGTGCATTGGTTGGGCTTTCATTTGTAGTCAAGTGATTCATGTGGAAAGGTTTCTGACGTGACTATGTCCGTACGATGGGAATAAACAGACTTTGAACACGGAATGGTAGTTGGAGCTAGACGCATGGGACATTCCATCTCGGAAATGGTTAGGGAATTCAACATTCCGAGATCCACAGTGTCAAGAGTGTGCCGAGAATACCTAATTTCAGGCATAACCTCCCACCATGGACAACGCAGTGGCCGACCGCCTGCACTTAATGACCGAGACCAACGACGTGTGCGCAGAATGGTCAGTGTTAACAGACAAGCAACACTGCGTGAAATAACCGCAGGAATCAATGTGGGACGTACGACGGACGTGTCCGTTAGGACAGTGCGGCGAACTTTGGCTGTACTGGGCTATGCCAGCAGAAGACTGACTCGAGTGCCTTTACTAACAGCACGACATCGCCTGCAACGCCTCTCCTGGGCTCTTGACCATATCGGTTGTATTCTAGACGACTGAAAAACCGTCGCTTGGTCAGATGAGTCCCGATTTCAGTTGGTAAGAGCTGATGGTAGGGTTTGAGTGTGGCGCAGACCCCACGAATAAATGGACCCAAGTTATCAACAAGGAACTGTGCAAGCTGGTAATGGCTCCATAATAATGTGGGCTGTTTTTACATGGAATGGACTGGGTCCCTTTGTTCCAACTGAACTGATCATTGACTGGAAAGGGTTATGTTCAGCTACTTGGAGACCATTTGCAGCCATTTATGTACTTCATGTACCCAAACAACGATGGAATGCTTATGGATGACAATGCGCCATGTCACCGGGCCACAACTGTTCGCGATTGGTTTGAAGAACATTCTGGACAATTCCAGCGAATGATTTGGCCACCAAGATCGCCCGACATGAATCCCTTCGAAAATTTATGGGACATAATCGAGAAGTCAATTCGTGCACAAACTCCTGAACCCGCAAAACTTTCGCAATTATGGACGTCTATAGAGGCAGCATGGCTCAATATTTCTGCCGGGGACTTCCAACGACTTATTGAGTCCATGCCACGTCGAGATGCTGCACTTAGCCGGGCAAACGGAGGTCCGACACGATATTAGGAGGTGTCCCATAACTTTTGTCGCCTCAGTGTATGTGTGTGTATGTGTGACTATGTGTGTGTGTGTGTGTCTGTGCCGTGTGTTTGTCTCCCGCTTTCAATTTTTGAACGCGTGAACCGAATGTTACCAAACTAGGTACACATATAGTACTAAGTAAGGACACCTGACTTTTATAGTTTTCGACTACGCCAGGCACTTTCTTTCAAAATGGCGGCCACTTAAATATATAGGGTGATGTGTCATATCTCAGAAACAACCCGATTTTGTATGTTGACAGCGCAAGGTGTAAGCATTGAATTTATATGTGGACATTGTTGATGCTCAGCCATTTTTTAAGATAGCATGACTTATAAGAAGTATCATGTTTATAGTATCTGAAGATAATATGTCAAAATGTTCTGTAATGATGGCTACAAGGTGAAACACTTAATAAGGCTTTATCGCAACAATGAAGTATTTTGTTTCGTGCGTTTTTTTTTTCATGTAAAAAACTTAACACCAATCGGACCTCAAAGAAATGTGTATTTGCTGTTACTGAAATTTTTCTTTGATATAGTTTATACAAAATAAAACAAACTTGCTTTTAACATTATTCTAAAACTTGATGTACAATAATAATACAAAAAAGTTGAGTGGTTATTTTAAATATAGAGCAAACAAAACTTTTGTTTTAGCAATGCTTTTATTTTCATTTTAATAAAACATTATTTTTTNTATTTTAAATATAGAGCAAACAAAACTTTTGTTTTAGCAATGCTTTTATTTTCATTTTAATGAAACATTATTTTTTCGAGGCAACAAATAAATTATAAAGGAAAACCAATCGTTTGCTGTGTGTGATAATAGTAACAAAATCAAATATTGTGGATTGAAAAGTATATTACACTGTGCTTTACAAAGAATGATACCCAAATTTAATGGTAAATCTAAAACGGGTACTTATAGAAGACATGAAACTTGTTCTGTTAATATGGCGTAAGATGTCCAACCTAAACCCGGAAGTACTTGGTGGACTGCACTGAAACCATACGAAGCAGTCACGAACTTACTTGAAGACGGCGGTGCGCTTTTTCCACACATGCATGAAACGAGTGATAGATTCACGAGGAATTCGATATGGTAAATCTTAAAGCTACTTGCCTTTATCTTGCTGGTAATATCTTCTAGCTCTTTCTTCAGCTTCGTCACCTCCGGGTCTTCTTTTGGCGGCATGGCTGAGTTTTCTGANATAACCGCAGGAATCAATGTGGGACGTACGACGGACGTGTCCGTTAGGACAGTGCGGTGAACTTTGGCTGTACTGGCTATGCCAGCAGAAGACCGACTCGAGTGCCTTTACTAACAGCACGACATGGCCTGCAGCGCCTCTCCTGGGCTCTTGACCATATCGGTTGGATCCTAGACGACTGAAAAACCGTCGCTTGGTCAGATGAGTCCCGATTTCAGTTGGTAAGAGCTGATGGTAGGGTTTGAGTGTGGCGCAGACCCCACGAATCCATGGACCCAAGTTATCAACAAGGAACTGTGCAAGCTGGTGGTGGCTCCATAATGATGTGGGCTGTTTTTACATGGAATGGACTGTGTCCCTTTGTTCCAAATGAACTGATCATTGACTGGAAAGGGTTATGTTCAGCTACTTGGAGACCATTTTCAGCCATTTATGTACTTCATGTACCCAAACAACGATGTAATGCTTATGGATGACAATGCGCCATGTCACTGGGCCACAACTGTTCGCGATTGGTTTGAAGAACATTCTGGACAATTCCAGCGAATGATTTGGCCACCAAGATCGCCCGACATGAATCCCTTCGAACATTTATGGGACATAATCGAGAAGACAATTCGTGCACAAACTCCTGAACCCGCAAAACTTTAGCAATTATGGACGTCTATAGAGGCAGCATGGCTCAATATTTCTGCCGGGGACTTCCAACGACTTATTGAGTCCATGCCACGTCGTGTTGCTGCACTTAGCCGGGCAAACGGAGGTCCGACACGATATTAGGAGGTATCCCATGACTTTTGTCGCCTCAGTGTATGTGTGTGTATGTGTGACTGTGTGTGTATGTGTGTCTGTGCCGTGTGTTTGTCTCCCGCTTTCAATTTTTGAACGCGTGAACCGAATGTTACCAAACTAAGTAAGGACACCTGACCTTTATAGTTTTCGACTACGCCAGGCGCTTTCTTTCAAAATGGCGGCCACTTAAATATATAGGGTGATGTGTCATATCTCAGAAACAACCCGATTTTGTATGTTGACAGCGCAAGGTGTAAGCATTGAATTTATATGTGGACATTGTTGATGCTCAGCAATTTTTAAAGATAGCATGACTTATAGGAAGTATCATATTTATAGTATCTGAAGATAATATGTCAAAATGTTCTGTAACTATGGCTACAAGGCGAAACACTTAATAAGGCTTTATCGCAACAATTAAGTATTTTGTTTCGTCCGTTTTTTTTTTCATGTAAAAAACTTAACACCAATCGGACCTCAAAGAAATGTGTATTTGCTGTTACTGAAATTTTTCCTTGATATAGTTTATACAAAATAAAACAAACTTGCTTTTAACATTATTCTAAAAATTGATGTACAATAATAATACAAAAAAGTTGAGTGGTCATTTTAAATATAGAGCAAACAAAACTTTTGTTTTAGCAATGCTTTTATTTTCATTTTAATGAAACATTATTTTTTCGAGGCAACAAATAAATTATAAAGGAAAACCAATCGTTTGCTGTGTGTGATAATAGTAACAAAATCAAATATTGTGGATTGAAAAGTATATTACACTGTGCTTTACAAAGAATGATACCCAAATTTAATGGTAAATCTAAAACGGGTACTTATAGAAGACATGAAACTTGTTCTGTTAATATGGCGTAAGATGTCCAACCTAAACCCGGAAGTACTTGGTGGACTGCACTGAAACCATACGAAGCAGTCACGAACTTACTTGAAGACGGCGGTGCGCTTTTTCCACACATGCATGAAACGAGTGATAGATTCACGAGGAATTCGATATGGTAAATCTTAAAGCTACTTGCCTTTATCTTGCTGGTAATATCTTCTAGCTCTTTCTTCAGCTTCGTCACCTCCGGGTCTTCTTTTGGCGGCATGGCTGAGTTTTCTGAAAAGAAAAAAAAAATTTTACTGGTACATCCTTATCAGAGAATTATGAATCTGGCGTATTACAAAAATACGAAACTAGTGGCGGCGTCATCAAAATTCTTCGTTACGTGTCTGTCTCATATTTTCTTTTCTTTCCGGAACAGCGACTGCAATAGTGAATTATATCAGACGGGAATAAATCACATTTATTGCGTTTGATTTGGGTAGTGCTACAATAAATACATTTTTTTACGAAAGGGACGAGGTTTTGTTTACGGCGGGATTGTGACTAGCGGGTCGGGGACCAAGGAAGGAGAAGGGACGTTTTTGGTTACTTGAAGATACAGTAAAAACTTAAAATGTTTAAAGTTATATATNGGACCAAGGAAGGAGAAGGGACGTTTTTGGTTACTTGAAGATACAGTAAAAACTTAAAATGTTTAAAGTTATATATTGTTCACCTCCCACCTAAATTAGTTTCTATTATTTCTCTTAATGAAACCGTTTTTACCGGCACATTTGATGATTTAAATGGAAACTATATTTTGTACCATTGTGTTGTGAGGTGAATAACGCCGTTTAGTGTCGTATTACAGTCTAAAACGCCGATATATAAGATATTTCACTACGTTAATGTCACTTGCACTTATTTTTTAATTTGGGACATTTTTTGAGTGAGTGAAGAGATTTAGTAGGCTCTTAAAAGCGAGGTCTTGGAGAGCCGACGAGGGTGAATGAGGTGAGTATGTAGCAGAGCCGGAATGAAGGGGCCGGGGGAACGGGAAATCCTCGAGAAAATCCGCCGACCAGTGGCATCGTCCTGCACGATTCCCACCTGTGAAAATCCGGGAGCGACCCCGCCGGGAATAGAACCCGGTTCGCCTAGGTGGGAGGCGAGTAGTCTAACCACCACACCACCGCGTCCCCGGGAAATTACGAGTCGAAACCAATTTTTTTGATAGCATAATATATAGAGAGACTTGAGCACAGCAGATACTTTTCTTGTGAACAAATTCATTTGAGACTGTGGCCACAAATCAGCTTTGACCGTATTGTGTACGTCGACGGAAGATCCATTAACACAGTTAAATAAGNTTGAGACTGTGGCCACAAATCAGCTTTGACCGTATTGTGTACGTCGACGGAAGATCCATTAACACAGTTAAATAAGAAATAAAGAAACCTGTTGAAAGGAAATACTAATACAATGTAAGGAATTTAAGAACAACATTTTCCAATACAATTATTCATAAAAATTAGCATATTTTAGGGCATATGAGTGAACAAAAAAATGCGCGATTACCTGAGCGTCTCTTTCCGTTGTCCGAGAACTCGCTGCAATACTGGCAAAACCGTTTCTTCTGCGCCGCCATAGAGGACTGGTGCATTTCTCTATCCTGTTAGCCGTTATCCTGTTACGCTTATTGGATGCCGTGAGGTTTCCGTTCGCACGTCCAGACAACAGCCGGACAAGTATCTAGGCCAGGAAGGGGGGTATACCGAGTATGTCAGCCCAGCAACTACGTGACTGAGCATGAAACATATTATCTTTATAATACATTGTGTGTTCTCGTAAGAGTGTTACAACGGTTGAGGGATGATTCCGTATGAAAAATCAAGTATAATCTATTCGCGGTTTCTTCACACTTTTTGAATCGAACTTTTGTAAAATCACCCTAGTAAGACGTGTTTGGTTGTTTCTTAAAGATTCCATGTACTACAAGCGTTTTATACTTGTGTCAAAATAAAAATACCTTATTTTTTACAAATCAAACTTTTTAAAATATTTTATCTAAAAATTACAATATTTAATTTATATTTTATAATAATGAAAACAGTGATAAAATAGTTGTATTGGCAATGCCCAGTGCAAAATATTATTAAAGTGAGTGCGCACAAATGTGCTGCGTTGCACTTTTGGTGTAGTTTTATAAACTTGGTTAAGCTTTGTTTGCATGACGCGGAGGAATATCCTGGAAGTAGAACTTCAGCAGGGCTTCAGAAACGTTGGAAGTAACGGTGAATGGATTAAAGAAAAGTTATGTACGACTTCTGGTCTAGACTGATTACTAAGGGTACTATTCGCCCTCTAATATTAAAATAATAACATTTACTTAGAACTATTTCAAACTAATAGAGTTGAAAGAAAATAAATTTATACAATGTATAAGTAAACGAAAATCATCAGCCTATAAAAACAGTAATTTTTAAAAAAGTTGCCAGTCAGAAACAAAGTAGGAGTTGCTACTCTCACATCGCAGTAAATCGTGTAGCTTTGAGAATTTGCTATAATTACAAGACGGATTAATAATCACCATGTTCAAATGTACGAAAATGGCCGCCTTGTTGTAACACTCTAACCCACTCCGTTTGCGACAAAACAGCTCCCGCAATTTTTAGGGGAGTCCATCCAATACCTTGGAGGTGGGCAAAACTGAATTGCTTGTGTGCCTGGGTGACGTTTGATTTATTCAGGGTTACGTGTGTTTTTCTTGTGATTTTTTATTTCACGATATACCATTATCACATATACTTCATTGTCGAAGACGCTTTACAACAGGTGCTCGAATTGACGGCCACCTACATCGATTCATGCATTGCAACGCAGTAACATCGAATATCGCACTCTCTGGAACAAGGCGGGATAGTATGTATATATATATATATATATATATATAGGACACCGTATAAATAAGCATAATATGAAATGTGTCTATGAAAATTGGGATTTGAAAACATATTTTTGCCGAATGCCTTGTACAACGCCTACAAAGTCCGCAGCAAAAAGGTGACTTATGCTTCCCATGTTGCAGGGACACATGCGTAATGCTGGCCGTCCTCGGTCTGTGCGCAGTGTTCGGCTAGAAGAAGTGATACGTCAGCACATCAAAGACATGCCCTCCACTAGTACACGCTCCATAGCGCGCCAAATGTACGTGTCTCATTCAACCGCGTGGGACGTACTGCGGGTAAATCGCCGCCANCCATAGCGCGCCAAATGTACGTGTCTCATTCAACCGCGTGGGACGTACTGCGGGTAAATCGCCGCCATCTCTACCGCTGGCAGAAAGTACCAGGCATTCAGCGAAAATACGTTTGCACAACCCAATTCTCACAGGTTCATATCTCCTTTAATATTCTGTTTAGATATGATGTACTATATATTTTCGACTTTATTTTTCATAAGGAATCACCTCCCGCAGTTTGGGAATTTAATTTCCGAACATTCTATATATGTAGTATATATAGTCCATTCACGGTTCTGAAGCACTCCTAAAGTTCTACTTCTAGGATATTCCTCCACTTCATGCAAACAAAGCCTTCCGAGTCTAGAAAATTACACCAAAGGGACAGCGCACCGCATTCGTGCGCACTCAGCGTAACAATAATTTGCGTAAGTACTATTTCTTACCAAGCATTACCAACACACTTATTTCGTCCCTGAATTTATTTATATTAATTACAAATGAAGCAATATAGTTTATAGATAAAATATAAGTAAATATTTGATTAAATAAAAAAATAATCTACTTTTATGTTAACACGAGTTTAAAAAGTTTGTGGTACATGACCTATTTAGGAAACGACTAAGCACGTTATAGATGGGGTGATTTTTCAAAGGTTTAATTCAAAAAGTGTGAGGAAACCGCGAATAGACTATAGGCAGCTAATATCCATCGACTGGCGTCTCGTAGACTGGGCTCTTTATGTGGCTCCGCATGAAGTCGAGCGGTATTAGATCAGCGAAACGAGCAAAATATCGGAAATTAATTGTAGTTAAACTACAATTCCCCCAACATTGTTTTATGTTGTCGGGATATTCAACCTAAGAGCAAGCTTTCATTAATTACCTCCCGTTTAAATTAAAACAACAGGTGGCCACCCTGTATAATCCCATTCAACGTTTTTACCAACAGGAATTATACACCTTTGGCACTGGTTTATTGAGCAGTATGACCTAATTAACAAACATGGATCGGGTTGCAAGTGCCCAGGACTCATCGTTCTCATGGTAAAACGCCAAACTTCCGGCGGCAGCGCCACATTCGCAGGCGCACTGGCAATAACGACACTTCCCGCAGAGAACTACGCACTGACTGTCGCCAGGAACAAACAGGCAGCTTCAGTACTGTACGCTTATTAATGTATCGTCCTTGCTGTTCACAAGTAAATGTTGGAAATGTCCGCCGCCATCGTCTTAGCAGTGAGCACAGCAGCGTACTACACTAGCACGCATGTAGAATTGCCATGTGCTAGGGACTGTATCGCTGCAGCCGAAGATTTGTGGGAGTTTTACACGAAAACGGTGGGTTGTGAAGAGTTGCAACAAGAGGAACGTTTTTGTTAATTAGGTCACATTTCTCAATAAACGAGCTTCGAACGTGTGTAATTCCTGATGGTAAAAATGTTGAATGGGTTTATAGAAGGTGGCCTTTTTTCATTACGACGGGAGATAATAAATGAAAGTTGGCTCGTAGGTCGAATATCACAACAAAATAAAACGATGTTGGGAGAATTGTGGTTTGATTACACTTAATTTCCGATATTTTGCTCGTTCCCTTGTTCTAACACCGCTCGACTTCACGTGAAGCCACATGAAGAGTCTATCCTACGAGATGCCAGTTGACGCAGCAGTTAAAAACCTTAAATGAGATTAGATTGGTGGCAACCCTTGTTGTTTTCTTTACGAAGGGCGGTATTAATGAAATTTTGTTCTTAGGTTGAATATTCCGATAATATAAAACAATGTACGGAAAATTGTCGTTTAATTACTCTTCGTTTTCGATATTTTGCAAAACTACATTACAAATTCTCAATTTTTAAGAGCTTGTATTTTCCTTAATATTCAGTTTAGGTATAAAATGCCACACACACCCAAATAAATAAATATATATATATATATTTATATATTTATATATCACTTGATTTTGCATAAGGAGTCACCTGGTGAAGTTTGTCGGTCGAATTTCGCCCATACTGTATAATGCATTTAAAAAGTAAATTAGTAATTTAAAAATTCCTTGTTAAAATATGTAAATTATTTTTGATAAGCATGTTTACTTAAATCAAATGAATTCTAATGAACATAAAACGTACATTGATGAGTTTTGAAATGGCGAATAAAAATGTGTTTATTCGTAAATGAATCTAAAGTTGATTAAATGTATTTCCATATTATTTTAATATGTCTTGTAATTTTAATAAATACATTTACATAATGATATTATTGTAATATTTTGACACCCATTTGGTAATGCCGTGTGAGGCATCTAAGAGAGGCCACTAGAATAACACCGCCAATTTCAGTGATAGAAGAAAATGTTTCAGACAAAAGTTGCTTGGGTCCAAGGCGTTAATAACTTGATGGTGATAATTTCCACGTACGTGGAAGGGTAAAGAAGATACAAAGGTCAACTTCGTTACTTTAAATGGAATGATGGTTTTTATTAACACCCCTCGACAGTGCGTACGATGATGTAATAAATGGAATGATAACGTTTATTAACACCCATTGACAGTGCTTATGAATATGTAATAAATACGATGACATTTGCCGGTCATTCAAGATCGCTGAAGGTCAATGACTAAGCAAACTGCACCGCAGCACGGAACAATGGGCACAGTCTGTGCTGTGCTGTTGTAGCGATCAGACAACTTCTTCGTGACGTTATTCGAACTGGCACAATGTACACGACAGCCGAAAGAGTCTATATGGTTTTCATTTATGGCGAATGTCATCGCAGCAATAGAGCAGCAGTGCGATTGTATGCTGAGAGATATCCTTATCATGCCACACCGGCACGATCTGCCTTAGTGAACATAATAAAAACATTTTAAGTAACTGGAAGCGTGGAAAATAAAAGACGCCAACGACAAAAAACAGCAACTGATGAGAGAAATGCAATTAGCGTCTTAGCTGGGGTAGCACACAATCCACATGTCAGCACGAGGCAACTTGAACGTGAGAGTGGGATAAGTCAACGGAGTATTCTGCGAATATTACACAGCAACAAATTTCATCCTTTCCACATTTCACTTCATCAACAGCTACGTGGAAATGACTTTCGACAACGGGTACAGTTCTCTGAATGGTGTCTACGTAAACTACAAACCGATGAAACGTTGCTGTCCAAGATTTTGTTTACCGATGAAGCGTCATTTACAAACCATTAGCAGATTAACCCTCGCAACATGTACTATTGGTCGGCTGACAACCCACACTGGCTGAGAGAAGTGGATAAACAAAGACCATGGTCTGTAAACATGTGGTGCTGTGTTGTACATAATCGCCTAATTGGTCCCTATTTTGTTGATGAGGCACTTAATAGCATCAAGTATTTACAGTTCCTAACAGAAGTGCTGCCGCAATTATTGGAAGACATCCCACTGGAAATAAGGCAATCCATGGGGTACCAACACGACGGATGTCCCACTCATTCTGCACAGATAATTACTACGGTTCTTAACAGAACTTTCGGTAGTCGTTGGATCGGTCGGTATGGAAACACGAGATGGCATGCACGTTCCCTAGACTTAACGCCTATGGACTTTTATCTGTATGGAACATTACAGCAAAAGGTCTACAAAGACCCACCGACGACTCCCGAAGACATGAAAGGCCGTATAACACGAGCTTGTTCTGCGATAAGTCCAGATTACATTCGACGTGTGGTATTGTCGGCTCAGAATCGCTTTACAGTATGTATAAATGCACAAGATCACCAATTTGAACACCTGCTATCATAATAAAATAACAAAGGAAGCATAGTCTGAGGCTGGCGTTTGTTTAAACAAACGCAAGCTACAGGACGGCAGTACGTCAACCCATTGTTCCGTGTGGCAGCGCAGTTTGCTTCGTCATTGACCTTCAGCGATCTTGAATGACTGGCAAATGTCATCGTATTTATTAAATCATCATACGCACTGTCGAGGGGCGTAAATAAATATTATAATTCCATTAAAATTAACGAAGTTGATCTTTGTATCTTCTTTGCCCTTCCACGTACGTGGAAATTATCACTATCAAGTTATTAGCGCCTTCTGATAAAGATGGAAGAGCACAGCCACTCCCTGGTACGACAATTGGCTATAAAGATGACCAATCTTACAACCCCCAAAACAAATTATTGACTTTACATAACACACATCCCCCCACCCATGTCATCACTCACTTCCTTCGTCATATACTCACCATAGCCTAACCCCTCCCCCTCAACATCTACACATGCCACCAACCCACTGCCCGGCTCAACTATCACCTCCTAATAACTCGCCATAGCTCGCCCTCTTCAACATCACCCTTCGCCATCTACCCACCACACGACTCTCCATCCCCGTTCCTTCTTGTCTGTCTGATCCCCAACTGATTCCTGAAGAGACTGACTACCCAACTCTGCTGAAGCCAATTCCTGCAAAAATGGCTAGAACAGTGTACAAGACCAACCAGCAATACCACCCATTTATACCAACAGTCGATGACAATCAATCTCGAAAAAGCGTTGCCAACCTTAGCAAATTATTTGTAAATCCTTGCAAAATCTTTGCAAAATCTTACAAATCCAAGTAAATCTTTGCAAATCTTCGCAAGTTCTTCACAAATCTTCGTAAAAACTTCGTAAATCTTCACAAATCTTCGCAAAACATATCATGTACAGCTAACCACACCAAAGGACCATACCAATCGACAAGACCGACCAACCTTAGAAACTGTCCATATGAACCATCCATATCAGCTCACCATATGAACCAACCATACCAGCCGACCATATTAACGAATTATACCAGTTGGCTATACGAGCCGAACATACAAATCACCCATACCAGACACCTCCACCCAACCAGATTAACATCCAAACAAGACCTACTGGGAATACCAATGAGCAAGACCGACCACACTAACCGACCATACCAGCCTGTCTGTCATACGATCCGACCTTGCCACCCAGCCATACGAATTGACCATACGAACGATCCATACAGACCAACCACACGAGTCGCCCATACCAGCCATTCACTTGAAACAGCCATGCCCAGCAACCATATGAACCACTTGTACTAGCCAGACATACGAACCAACCATACCAGGCATCCATAAGAACCAACTATATGAGCCAACCATACAAGCCAACAACACCAGCTCAAAATATGAGACAACCATGCCAGTCAATCACACTCTCAAACTATACGAACCACCAACCGCAAGCGACCATTCCGATCATTCAGCCAAACAACTATCAAGATCAGCCACCCATAAGAACTGCTAATACCGACCAACCGACCAGTCATATAGACTGACCATTACTAGAAAAATGTCACCTAATACAAATCTCATTGCTTACCTCTTCGCGCAAAATCTTCACAAAATCTTCTCAAAACGTCACTCACAGCTAACCATACCAAAGAAGCATGCCAGTCTACCAGGCCAACAGCCCGACCATACCGACCAACCATATAGGCTGACCATACGAATAATCCATACCAGTCGACCATACAAACCAACTATACTAGCCGACCATACGAACCATCTATACCAGTCGGCCATATGAACCAACCATACCAGCTGGCCATACAAACCGAACATACTAATATTCATACCAAACACCCACTTTACTGAACCAGACCAACAGCCAAACAAGAGCAACTGGAGATACCAATAGGCAAGACCATCCATATGAACTATCCATACAAACCAAACATACGAACTAGCCACATCATAGAACGATACGATCCAACCATACCAACCAGCCATACGATCCGACCATGCTATGCAGTCATACGAATGGACCATTCGAACAATCCGTACAGACCAACCATACGAGCCATCGATATCAGCCGACCACTTGAAACAGTCATACTCATAAACCATATGAACCACTCATATTAACCAGCCATACTAGCCCACCATACAAGTTAACCATACATGCCAACAATATCAGCTTAAAATATGAAACAGCCATGCAGTCAACCACACCCCCAAACCATTCGATACACCCATACCAATTGACCATCCCAACCGACCAGTCTAACGATCACCAAGATCAGCCAACCATAACAACCATTAATGCCGACCAGTCATAAAAACTGACCATTACCAGCAGACCATAACTCAGGTCCATACCAAAGGACCAACCAGCCTACCAGGCCAACCAACCAGACCAACTATTCATACCAATCATCCATACTAGCAAATTACTGGTTGTACCCAAAACTGACTCCAATCAAGAATGGCTCCTGATGAGACCAATTCCTGCCAAACTTACTAGAAAAATTGACAACACCATCCATCTGTACTAACAGACGATGACATCCATTCTCTAAAAAAGTCGCCTAGTACGAATCTTGTAGCAACCTCTTCGTTCAAAATCTTCGCAAAATCTTAACAAATCTTCGAAAAATCTTCGCATAATCTTCGCAAAACATATCACCTACAGCTAACCATACCAAAGAACCATGCAAGGCGACCAGACCAACTGACCAACCAGATTGACCAACCAAACAGACTGGCCATTACTAGCCATCCATACCAGATGTCGGTACCAGCAATTGAGGCCATCCAACCAACCAACTAGACCAGCCAACCACACCGACCAACCATACTGGTCGACGACTGACCCGATCCAAGACTGGCACCACCCAAGGGTGACTCCTCCCAAGAATGACACCACCTAAGACTGGCTTCTACTTTGGCCATCACCTGCCAAACTGACTAACATTTCGCAACAAAATTCTCAAAATCTTCGCAAATCTTAGGAAAATCTGCGAAGATTTGAGGAAATCTTCGTAAATCTTCCGCAAAATCTTTGTGAAAAAATTCAGGCAAATTTTGCAAATCCCCTTACTCACAACTGACCAAACCACAAAATGGCCATACCAGCCAACCATACCTACCAATCATATTGACAAACGACTGAATCCACCCGAGACTGGCTCCACCCGAGAATGTCACCAGCCTAGACAGATTCCTGCCGAGACTAACTCCTGCCAAACTGTCTAGAATAATGTACGAGGCCAACCAACAACACCAGCCGACCATACCAATCACCCATTCCAACAGTCGATGACATCCAGTCTCGAAACAAGTCGCATAATACCTGTTCTCATTCTTAACCTCTTCACGCGAAATTTCGCAAAAAAATCCATAAAACATCTCACCCACCACTATCATGGAGCGAATCAAGTAGTTAGTATCGGTAATTATGAGAAGCGCTTCCCGAGTCATGTCGCGAATCAATACGCATGCTGTGTAATATCCCTCAAAGTACATCGCGAACAATGCCGCGAACCGTGACGAGAGTTACGAAATGTTCCTCAAAGCATGATGCGAGCCACTTCATGAAGTTATATGTGACGAGACTCAGTTGGCCATTGGGCGAATGAATTCTGCCCCACAACTTCGTCGAAGACGAATCTGTAGATGGAGGCTTCGCCTCCATATTCATGTTGCATGTTAATTTATTATGTTGCACAACTTCGCTTATACCGTGGTATGATTCGCCGTGCAGTTCGACAGCATGGGCAGTGCCTAAGATTACTTGTGAATACCTTTGTAGAAATATTGACACCACTAGACATAGTTTCTCAAGTCTTCTTTCCAGGGGTGTAACTAACAACCCATGCCCCAAAATGCGGGGGATAGGAGGAGGGAGGCAAAGGCTAGGGGATGTAAATGAGTGTTTATTTCAAAATGTGAGCAGAGCACAGATCATGACTCACCACACAACTAGCAATTTACATACCGCATTACTGGCACTGCGTCCTCATTTCTGACGCCCGTGAACCACTCACATTTACTGACGGAAAAATTAACTTACGATTGCAGCTAATAAATGTAACAGGACTAAAATATAACACTGTAACTGATAGGATTAAATTAACAAAGCGTTATTATACAAGAGTGGTTCACCTAATGTGGACACCCCTAATATTACCGCAACTGTTGCAGATCACAAAATGCCGTTTTCGCTTAATGATAATAGGCTACATACGCGGACGAGTGATTTGCCTCATAGTGACTATTCGTAACACATGTATGGATAGAGAAATTGAACCATATATGATTTAACTGGAAACATACATTTATTTCAATGGTTCCTGAAAGTACTTGCAAAGAGGAATTCAGTGATATAGTATTTTCAATGACAAGTATCGCAGAAACGCCAAGAAATAATGTGAAAATATGATTAAGTCATGTAGGCAGGTAGTATGGGGCAATGGACCTGTACTCACAGTGAAAGTACACAAGACGCGCTGTGAGTAAGAACTTTAAACATATGGCCATACTTGCTCATTATACATGATGGAATAGGTATCAATGAAACTTAGAATGCTAATTACGAATTAAATATGAGAACTTGTATAAAATAATGTTCTTAGACTCAATGTCGTATCGAACCTCTACTAAAAAAAAATTATTACCAGATAGTTACACAGTCTGTAATAACGATATCAGTGTTGCTATTGCGGCGATCAATTTAGTAAAAAAAACTGGAATGCCCGCCAACGGGGAAAAAAAAGCTTATGTTCACAAGGACCAACCTCAAAAAAATTCTACAACATGTCAAGTGCAGTACAGCGGTGATAATTTGAAGACGCATTACACGACTTGTAAAGGCTGTGTTCCTTTGTTTGCCACTAAACATCGTGCATTTAAACCAGTGGTCATGCAAGATACGACGACACTGCTACATATTGATGATTAAGTGTTGCTTTTATGACAAAACTTTTGACAATAACTGATGGTGCGTAAAAAGCAAATGCTCGAAAGGACTGACATTCTAACCTCTACGAGGTGATGGGCGTGGTATGCTATTTACTAGAATCAATAATTTGAATAAGCCTTACAAGACATATAAAGGTAGTGTTATATCATCTGAGTAGTATGATTGGAATGTTTTTGGTAGATATGGATGGTGGTAGGTTTTCAGTATTATGGGTAGAAATGGTCTCGCGACATATTCGTGTCTCTTTTTGTATGATCTGCCTAAGCGACCAGTATGACATGGTGATATGTTTTATAAGTATTGGGTTTTGAATGTTTTCTTAGGAATAGATTATAGCTGGTATGTTCTGTCAGTATAACCTGTTAGTAGTGTTGGTCGGAATGATTGGTTTTAATATTTTCAACTCGTTTTCTGGTAGGTCTGTTCTATATGATAAACTGTATTGTATGATATTGTATTATGGTAAGATCTTTGCAAATTGATGTTATTGTCTGTTAAAATGTGTTGTGTGGTGTGACATGATCTGAGTATTGATGGTTCGAATGTTTTTGGCCGGAGCATCTGATTTGCTGGTCTGATGGCATTACCTATTGATATGACTTTTAGTTATGGCTGGTTCACTGGCGAGGGTATACTGTATGGAGTAATGGTATTATCTAGTCATGTGATGTCTATTATATGAAGAAATGGTTTGTCAGAATAATTCGCTGGAATATTTCATAGTAATGTCTGTATGGTGCCTTTTTTTTTGTCATGAGTGGTATGAGAGAACTGTTTATTATAGCCGATATGGCCTAATGGAATGGACTGTAGGTAGTGACCGATGTTATGGTCTGTACATATAGTCGGGGTATCACATTACAGAATATTTTGGTCGGAACAATTCGTAGGAATAGCTGGTTGGCATGTTTTTGGCAGTGGCTATGATATGACATCAAATATTATAAGATAGTTTAAACATTTTTCGTAGGGTAGTTAGAGGTTCGGATGTATAGTCCGTTTATATGGTATTAATTATGGTAAGCAGTAGGGAATGCTGTTCGGTAAATTAAATTAATATTATGGTGTTACGGGTGAGGGCCCTGTTATATCAAATGAAACATTGTCTTAACATGCTGCAGATAATTTATAAATAATTCAAAATTGGTAATTTTTTTTTATATTGTGGTAAAGTTATGACAGTATTGAAAATTTATATAATGGTGAGACTATGCATAATCTTGTCGCTGTCAATTTACTTGGGAGTGATATTTTAAAGAGACATTTTACTGTCTGCATATACAATCATCTGCCAAGAAACCATGCATATCAAAAGGCTTGGTTATGCCTGCTCCTGCTCCTATTTAGGGCATTTTTAAAATACTTCCTGACTGTATGGTTTATATACTGTTAGTTTGATTACATGGTAGGCATAGCTACTATGTTGATATTGTACCGCCTGATCACATATTTGACTGGTTTGGTGGTATGAAAAGAGTGCCCCTTTCGATAGTGTGGCCATAGTTGTTTAATCACATGATTCGTTTGTATGAGTGTAATGGTTTCATTGCATGTTTAATTCGTACGAGTTGGACAGAATTCTTGGCTGGCGTGGCTGTCTAGTACGATTGGATGCTATAACTTGGTATGGTACCTGCGAAGTCTGTATGGGTGTCATACATGATTATATTAATGGTATGGATTTTTTGATAGCATGGTTGGGATTTATGATTGGCTGGATAGATGGTAGGGCTTGTTTATATATTTATGACTGGTGATGTAATATGGAATGGCAGTTGATACAGTAGTCGAAATATTTGACAGTTTTGACTAATCTGTATATCAGAGGTTGGTATTTGATATGGTCTATAGTGTTAATAGCATGACCGGGGTGTACTTGGGTTATAGCAGATGATACATTTGGCTAGAATGCTACGATTTTTCGGTATTAGTCTATATGCTTAGCTTCATATTCATATGGTTAGTTTTTATTGGAGGTATGTTACCTGGTAATTTTGTTGGTGCCGTTATTGTGGTTGTAGACATTATGGTTATGGTTGCGGTTATTGTGGTTGCGGTTAATGTGAATGTGGTCGTATATATTGTTGTTTTGGTTGATAATGTGCCTTGAATATTTAGTAGGTGTTTGTAAGTGATGATGCTATGGCAGACATGAAAGATTTATATTGGTTTGTATATTTTAGTTGATGTGGACTGTATGGTATGTTGTCTAGTATGTTGCGAAGTATATTTTTCTGGTGTAAGTCGGTATGGTGGATGGTATGGGAAGAAGTTGATTGTGTCGTGGTGTTTGAAATGGCTTTGTATGGTATGGGCTTTATATTTACTTTGAATGGCTGGTTTATTTTTTATTATAGAATTTTATTGTGTCGAGGTGTTGATTGTGTGAACTGTTGTGTTGTATGTTGCGAAGTATATTATTTTCTTGCGCTGGTTCGTAGATCTAATGTCATGGAAAATAAGTAAATTTTTGGTAAGGCTGGTGCGGACTGAATGGTCGGGGTATGTTTTAGTTATAGTGAGCGAGTGAAGAGAGATTTGGGCGGCTCTTAACATCTGGGTCTTGAGAGCCGATGAGGGTGAAGTGAGGTGATTATGGAGCAGTGCCAGAATGAAAGGGCGGGGAAACCGGATATCCTAGAGAAACCCCATCGACCAGTGGCATCGTCCGGCACGATTCCCACTTGCGAAACTTCGGAGTGAACCAGCCATTGATTGAACCCGGTTCGCCTTTGTGGGAGGCGAGCATCTAACCACTCAGCCATCATGGCCCCTTTTTAGTTATATTGGGTGGTGAGCATATTCCGTGTGGAGTTGGTAGAACCGATGGCATGTACTGTAAGTAAATTTTTGGTAAGGACAGTGTGGACTGAATAGTTGAGGTATGCTTGAGTTATAGTGGATGGTATGTGGTGTTGGCCGGTAGAGAAAATGGAATTGGTGTTAGGTTATGGGCTGGTCTTAACTGTATATTTGCTTGATACACTTGAGTTATTATGGATAGTATGATTGATGTGTTAGGTGGTATGGTTTAATTGAGTTTTTCTGGGGTTATAGGAGATGGTATGTTGGTTGGCCTGGTATCAGTCGGTAATGATAGTTTGACAGATGGTAGGAATGCTTATTTTGTGAGTTGGTCTCGACTGTAAATTTGCTTGGTATGCTTGGGTTATCATGGATGGTATGGTCGGTATGTTGGGTGATATGTTTTCCAGTATATATATATATATATATATATATATATATATATATATATGTCTTTTAATTGTTGCAGAAATATGATTTTCAGCACTTAAAAGGATTAAGAACGGAAAAAGATCGTTTATCGAAGATGGAAAGCTCAATAGCCTCATGCTTCTTTGCACACAGTGTTATACCGCATTGAAACTAGATTTAAATGGTATCATTGAGGACTTTGTCCTCAGGAAAACCCAGCAAAAACAGTTAAGGTGACATAGACTAAAAATAATGAGAAAACTAATGAAAGATGCAAACTGAAAGCGATAAAATAGTAGCTAAGGACTTCATAAAATAGTGATGAGTTGGGAGGATGGGCCATGATATTGTAAAAAAAGATGTTTACTTGAAAATTGTTTTGCTAAGTAATAACAATAGACGTCGATAATTATTTTTTTACAGTTGCGGTAAAAAACACGGTGAAACCGAAGGTGGTGGATAATGAAGACACTCCGAAGGAAAGCCAAGGGAATAATGCCTCCCAAACCAAAACTGGCATATTGTTTTTTATGTTTGCCGGAATGGGGAGAGGGAGGGCAGCCAACTTACTCTGTGCCCAGGACCTGCGGAGGTCTCCTCGCTAATGCGTTATGATTTACTCGCATCTTGCGTCGTCCGCGCACAGTTATTTCTGGAGCTCCTACGTAACGTCTTCACGGGAAAGCGCGCCCCGTTATTTCTTACGATCGCCGCTAGGCCGCGCTGCGGTCGCGACCACCGAGTCGCTACGGCGACGGGCGGGCGGGCACGATGGCGGTGTGACGTTGCGCGCGCGCAGCGCGGAAGTGAAACGTCTCTCTCTCTGTCTCTCTATCCCTCCCCCTCCCCAAACGTCAAATGTCAACACGATAACAGCGACAGCTGAGAGCCGCAGTGCTCCGCCAACTGTTCGGCCTGTGGGTCGGCGAGCTGCAAGCAGCTTAACAGTTCTTTGTCGGTCTTCTCCCCGCGCGTAACCATGTGGGCGACCTGGGTACTACTAGCACTAACAACACACTTCGCATGTAAGTAGGCCTGCACTTTCTACATGTATTTCATGTATTACTACATGCATTACATATTAAGAGCTTTCGTAAATAAGATCCTAAGCAGCGAACTTCATAATTTAGCAGTAGGCACACAAAATAGTGTGTAAACAATTGGGATTTTACCGCGCAAGTTCGAGTTCAACCAGTAGAAACGCATCGTAAAGTGNCACAAAATAGTGTGTAAACAATTGGGATTTTACCGCGCAAGTTCGAGTTCAACCAGTAGAAACGCATCGTAAAGTGTGTTGTTTGAAATTGAAAAGGAAACGTGTATTGTATGGATTTAATTTTTTCAAATGACAATTGGTTTTTAACAATTAAATAGAAATAAAGCATATAAGTAAAAAAAAAAGTACTCATATTCATGTGCACTTCATTTTGACTGGCTAAAACTAAAACGGTTGAAATGGTATTTCTAGTTCAAGAATTTTCTATTGTGAACTTAAGCACTGAGATGCAAATCAGTTGTAGGCTATATATACCCTTTTAGGTTTGAACCAAAGCGACAAAAAATAATTTCTGTGTTCAACTTCTTAATGCTTAAAATTTAGATCGTACAAACCACCCTGAAATATGTCGTGAATTTTGTATCAAACCACTGGGTATTGGCATTAAAATTTAAAAAAATTAATGAAATAAGCCAGTTACTCTACAATATGATTATGTTAATTACAGTGTGTATACCTGAGCCGGAAAAAAGATAAGATAATATGTTTTGAACGATGCAGACCAGTGTAGGAATACTTTGTAATACATATTGACAAATTTCCGTAAACACATGTAAGCGGACTGCACAACTCACTTTATTCTCCATAGTGGATGTCTAAGCGGAATCAAACTCAAGTTTATTTAATTATAAATTAAACTAGTTGACCGCAAGACGCTGAATAGATTTTTGCATAATGGCATGTCAAAATCACAATTGTAGTATTTTCGGTTTGTGCAGATAATATTAACTACTTAACTCACCTAAATAAGATAAATTAAATTGAAATGAGATACCATGAGTTCGGTAACTCAATAAATCATTAAAATCGCGCAATTAAATATTTTCTCAATTTTTTCAAATTGTTGAAAATAAAGAAAGTTATGAATATTTTTTATTTGTAGCAATCTATGACTTCTGAAAGTAAATTTTGCTAGGAATACCTTAAAATGAATGAAGACATGACCCCAGTCACCCATGTTTAATTTTCAGTAAATGTTTCCGTTTTTTTTTCTTATTTGTACGTCCCAAAACACTAAAATTGTTATTTTGACATGCCACAATGCAAAAACTACGCGCTCTAAGTTTGCTTATGCAAGAAAAGAGTACATGTAAGTAAAGTCTACATGTTAAACTGTATTTCGTACAAATTAAAAAAAAAAAATGAATTTTTTGGTGATTAGGACCCATAAGACGACGGAACCTTGTAGTCGCGTGATTACCCACATGGTAGTCGTAAATTACGTCATACGGTGGAACGGGCGTGAGCCATCGGCCGGGTCGGGGTGGGTGAGCGAAGAGATTTAGGCGGATCTTAACAGCGAGGTCTTGAGACCCGAAAGAGTGATTTAGGTGAGTATGGAGCAGCGCCGGAATGAAGGGGCGGGGGTAACGGGAGATCCCCGAGAAAACCCGCCGACTAGCGGCATCGTCCGGCACGATTCCCACATGCGAAAGTCCGGGAGTGGCCCGGCCGGGGATCGAGCACGGTTCGCCTTGTTGCGGGGCGAGCAGGCTAACCGCTCAGCCACCGCGGCCCCTCGGCCGGGACGACTTTCTCGTACGTCCAGACCAACGAAGTTTTTGAAATCATCTGTAGGGATAGTTTTTGAGGACGAGGTCAGTAGGAGAAAATTTTCGGTCGCGTAAGGCGAGAGTTGTCTCTTTTTTTTCCCTAGCTAGTAATTGGGAAAATCAGCTCCGGCAATGGATTAGTTCCTCACTGCCGGTGGTCCTACACGAATGTCCTCTCCCGACGTAGTGCAACTATAGTCCATTCGCTTTACTTCCAACTTTTGGAAGCCCAGTGGAAGTTTTTATTTCAGGATATTCCTCCGTCTCATGGAAGCAAAGCTGAACCAAGTCTAGAAAATTACTCAAAGGGGGACAACGCGTCGCATTCGTGCGCACTCAGTGAAATAGTATTTTGCGTAAGAACTATTTCTTACTAGGTTTTACCAACACACTTATTCCTCCCTATTTTTATTCGCATTAATTATGAATGAAACATTATAATTTATAGATAGAATGTAAGTAAAAGTTAAATTTAACCCAAAAAATAAGTCACTTATATTATAAAATAAATATATAATAATGCTTGCGATACGTGACGTATTTAGGAAACAACCGAATACGTCATACAAGTGACGATTTTTCAAAGGATTGTTTCCAAAAGTGTGAAGAACTCGCGAATACGCCATAGCTTCCTTGGTCCAAGCACGGGCGAGCTTGCGCCCGCCCAAAACTAGCTTCGTTCAGATCGGTACATGAAAGGCAAAACTCGATTATTTTTCCGTCCTAACCTACCCTACAGCTACGACGTGAGTCGGAGGCCCAAGGTAGGGATGTACCGAGCCGCGTGCGCCTAGGAATTAAGGAAATATACTAATTACGGGCCTCGTGCATCGCGTCTTTTCTGGGACTGGGCAAACATGTCTGCGATTAAGGTTACGTTTGTTTCCCATGCTTACTGGTTAACCCATGCGAAGCACGGAGGGGAGAGAACTGATCTAGTTACCGTAAAAAAAACCACCGACAGAAAATAATTGCACGTTTGCATGCCGTTTTTAAAGAAGACAACAATTTCTGATAGAAAGGCGAGAGGAAAGAATAATCTTTATTAAAAAGTGTTTTAAATAAAAATAGAAGTGAAAGACTTAATAAAGGGGGAGAGGTGGCTATCTTTAATTTGGTCTTGCCAGATTTTATTTTTATTTGTAACCAGGAGATGGGGGAGGAAACCCACTCCCGTGTCCTCAGTGACACCTGAAACAAATCGCGGGCTCAACGAGTAGGGCTGTGTGTTATGGCGATATATCGATCACGTACGAAACAGTATTTCCGAAATACCACAACTGCGAAATTGTCCAACAGTGCACAACAATATATTGCATATCGCGATATTAATGATATGCGATATTTTCGATATCAATATGACCGATATTTGCTATATATCGCCATCGATTTTTCAGCTCTCTCTCTCTCTCTCTCTCTCTCTCTCTCTCTCTCTCTCTCTCTCTCTCTGTGGGATTGATGCCGATAGGGCTGTGTTTCAAAACGATATTGAAAAGTGTATATCGCACAGCCCTACCGACAAGTATAAAATATTTTATCTGGAACGGCTAGCTTGCGGTGTCGCTCGTCAGTTGTCTCCTCGCACGAGTGTGAACCTGGGTTGCGTGGCAAGACATGTTTTCGCAACGCCAGTTTTTTTTTGTGTAGTTAGTGACTTTTTCTTTAAGTTTGGCTCACGTGCACGCGGCCTGTGACGATCTGCGTGGTCGACGTGAACCCTGCCAGCGCGCCTAGCAGATTCGTAAAGGAGACTCGCGCGCCAACCGACGACTAAGCCTGCTCAAGAGCACGCTTATGCGCACGGCTGTCTGGACGCACCTTTACGAGGCGTTCACAGAAGACCAACTTTCAATACCCAAATTGTGTTTTTATCCTGTTCGCTATGAACTGAGCTGCTGAGCACTTTTGAAAGACCTGCTTACGATCTACTTCTCGGATTATATCCTTCCACCATACGCAAATTTAACATTGCGGAGGGCCTGATCACTTTATTGATGCGTTGGTCAAGTGAAACTGTGAAATTATTATGAATTAAAATGTTTTAGAAATGTGCTTATTGTTACATTTAAAACATTTAAAAAATATATTTTATTATCAACAAATGTTTTCCTAACACTTTTCATTCAACGTTAAGGCATGGAAGTACTTTCCCTCCCTCGTTACCAACTTTGCTGGGCGCATGCCGGAAATTGTGCCGGTTAAAATACTATGGATGCATGGGCAGTGACATTTTTCAAAGGTTGATTTCAAAAGTGCTTACTTTACCGTGAACAGGCTTTAAAGCGTTTTTTCTAGTTAGCAATGTACTGTTGCAATATATACATTTTTTTTTTTGGGAGGTAGGTCATGCCGTTCTCGGTAAAAGCATGATCGTGTAACAATATGTGGTAACATAATCTTGTATTCTCGACTAACGTTTAGTCACGCAGTAAGTTTCTAATCTCTCTGGATCGGTTATGATCGCGGCGAAAAACGTGGTGGACAATACTGTTATCAGGTGCGTTTTCTCAGGATAGGCATACTCCCCTTTCCCCACTATTGCACTCCGCCAGAGCTACATCTCCATCTTCCACCCTAATGGTCCTGAAGTTGTTAGCTGTTACGAGCTGCCCAAGCATCTCACTCAATGACACTACTTCACCGGCATTTTCCTGGAAAAGAAATGGAAAACCAATT
>NQII01002636.1:312888-329848 GCA_002778355.1 Clitarchus hookeri | reverse complement strand
ATATTTCGTAACTCAATTAAACGTATACTTTTTGTTCCTGTACTATCGGAAAGAGTTTAAAGTTTCCTACTATACAGAAAGTATTTGTAGTTTGCAGCGATGCTGGTATTAAAAACGAACGCATTTGGGTGTATTATAATACAATTCAAAACGAGTTCAACTTTCTGTTGCAAGCCAACGTAATAGATATGGTCAGAATTTAGGTGTGTAACCGTCCGGACGATCAAAAACATAAGGTGAAAGTTTTTTGTTACTACAAAAGCATAGAAGCAGTATTATTAAAATTCGCTCCTTGGCGTTAACATGACACCGCAGGGCACACAGTAAAAATATTCGTTGTCTGACCATATAATTAACATAATAATTACGCCTCTGTGAAAAAATGCAAATTAAGTTGCTGCGATGGTGCAGAAATTGAATCGTTAACGCAACGGGGGGTGGAATACCCACTTTATTTCCACAATTTCCGCCGTGCTCGCTACACTTTCGCACCATTACTGCTCCTCCGGTAACCACGGCGATAACCTCAGCGAACCACGATAATTATTCTCTCCAGCCAGTCGGAGACTACGTCCCACACCAATAATCATTTATCGTAGCGCGCGATGCCGGAAATGGTGCTCGGTTTCCGGTGTTTGTTCCAGGGCATGACGGGTGAGTGGGTAGGGGTTGTTGGAGTTGCCTGTGCCTCCACCCCCCTCCCTGCGTTAGGCGTCTCGGGAGGCTTCCAAGGGAGGCCCAGACTAATGACCAGGGCTCTCTCCGAGGTGCAGTTAAGGGAACAGCAACAGCGATCTCCGTTGCCTCATTATGGCTAACCGCTCGCCCCCATCACGACCCGCTCACAGTCCCCCTCTCCTAGGCACTCCACGGCAACCCCACACTTTGGCGCAGACACCCTTCTGACTCACCACCCCCTCCAGACATTTGCCATATTTCCCCTGACGAGCAGGCTGCTCCGGCTTCGCGCCAGCCTTCGAGATTTCACGGCACGCATGCCGCGACATAGAGCATAGGCCTACTCTATCCGCGGTTTCTTCATATTTTTTTTTAAAATCAAACCTTTGAAAAATCCACTAATGTATGACGTGCTTGGTTGTTATCTAAATATGACAAGTATCACGACAGTTTTATTTTTCTGTCAATATAAAAGTGTCTTATTTTGGGTGAAGATGAACTTTAATTTATATTTTATCTACAGACCATAATATTTCATTTATTATTAATATGGATATATACACAGATAAAATAGGTGTGCTGTTAGTGCCCGGTAAGAAACACTTATTATGAAAAATGTAATTACACTGAGTGCGAACGAATGTGGTGCTCTGCTTCTGGTGTAAATTTCAAGACTCGGTTAAGCTTCGTTTACACGAAGCTGAGGAATAGCGTGAAAGTAGAAATTCATCAGGGCTTCAGAAAAACTTGAAGTAACCGTGAATGAACTATAATTACAAATTTAGGGGTGAAACAGCCGCTCATGCCGCGAACTGCAGCCACACACTCCAGCAAAATGCCGTCACCGACCAGCAAAAAAATGTTAAAACGCCTCTCGAAGATCAGCGTGGTAACCTACTCGCCACCCAGCAGCCCAGCCAATAGGGAACATTTCGCAGCACTCTGTAGCCAATCAGAAGCAAGGTCCGTTCCCAGAGCCTCGCGCAACGAATCAGATAACGGGTACACCCACATCGAAGGACCCGCCTCATCATTTCATCTCTATGTACTTATCTACTCTGTGATTTCGCGAATTTACTGTTACGAGCACGAGCTCTGTGTAATCGCATCAGTGGCGTTAATGAGGATAATGACAAGAATTTAGTTATTATATTGCAAATTACTCGGGGGTGAGCCGACTGCGTAAAAATCAATTCACAGTAAGTCGTATGAAACCAGTAAATTATGGGGGCCGCAGTGGAGCAGCAGCTTGAACGTTCGCCTCTCACTAAAGCGAACCTGGTTCGATTGCCGGCGGGTTCGCCCCAGATTTTCGCACTTGGGAATCGTTCTGGATGATGTCGCTGGTCGGCGGGTTTTCTTGGTTATCTCCCGTTTCCCCGCCCTTTAATTCTGGCGCTGATCTATGCCTCAATCACGCTCACTGTAAAAAGTATGTACATATGTATATACAAAACTTTAGTAGTTTTACAATTCTTATGTGCAATTTTGGAAAACAGTTACAATATGTGAAATTCTACACAAATGATTTTACAACTACAAAAAGGCCTATAAATCCCTGTTTAAACACACGATTGTATATATTTATTAACTAGAATGTTGTTGTTTGATTACACGTTTAAAAGTACATGTAAAAATACATCAACAGAAAATAATGAACCTCTTCATTTTTCATTTTATTTATGCACTTTCATTGTCTTAACACGCTGTTAACATTGTAATATTACATGTTCCATAGTGCACTAAAAATACGTAAATGTACGTTAAAAACTTTAGTGACGATACCATTATTATGAACAAACAAGGCATGATTTTACGTACACAAACTCAATCATTATTTTCTTGAGTACGCATTCCAAAAATTTATGTTTTATTTAATGGCCGTGCGAAGTGATTGGTTTGAACAGCTCAGTCGTTCCATTGTTACAAGAACTTGCTCCTAATCACTTGTATAATTCAGTGAAAATAAGCACGGTGGGGAATAAAAACGAGTTTTGCAGACGACGAACAGTATTCGAAGACATTATCAGATGATGTCAAATACAACCAAGTTTTGCATCTATAGCTTGGCTCTTATGCCATAATACTGTCGACTCCTTATTATTCCAGGCAGCATCACCAGCAATCTAGTTGCTAGTAGTCAATTGGTTACGACGCGTGGTTGCTACGCCAAGGATCACGGGTTCGAATCATGTCGAGGCCAGAATATGTTCAGCTGGTGAATTGCACGAGATCTGATCGCCTAGTACCACAATATGTAATTCATACGTGTAACGGGTGTGTATATTGCGTAATTTGTGTACAGTTCTTGGAAGAACTGCCATAGTGTAAAATTACACAAACATTTATAATGCGTTGTTTTCTTTCTAATAGCACGAGTTATTTGATACAACAGCTTGTATTATGAAAGCACAAATGGGTTAATTATTTTACTTGTTTTAATTGCATTTTTACTGTGACACAAAAGTAAGAACATATGAACATGTCTGATGTAAAATTACACGTATTAAGGCGGAAACGCTGCTGCCTGATAGCAAACGTGTATCAGACATTGCCCACTTGCAGGACAAGCCTACGGAATACTTGTGTGAAAGAGCCATTCTAACCCCCCCCCCCTTCCCAAAAACGACCAAGAAGCGGTCATCAATGACATTTTGCTGAAACCATTCTAAGAGGAAGAAATGGTGTACAATATAGGCTGACAGGCAAGGTGCTAAATACAGACGAAGCAGTTCATTACCCAGTGAAAGTTCTGAACACTCTTAATCCATCAGGTCTCCTATTGCATGTGTCTATACTGCGTGCGGGCACAGCTGTGTTGCTCAGGAATGTGTAGTCACCGAAACTCTGCAGGGGCACCAGGCTGCAAGCCATAGCTTTACATCGCAATGTAGTCAAGGCCACTGTCTTAACTGGATCGGCTCAGGGAGAAACTGTGTTTATGCCGCGTATTCCATAGATTCCCTGTTACCTCCATTTTGAATTCAAGAGACTGCCGTTTCCCCTCAAAGTGTGCTTCCCGATGACGACAAATAAATCACTGGGGCAAATCCTCAAAATTTGCATGAATTGACTTGAGTCGGGACTGTTTCTCACACGGTCAGTTTTCACGTGGCGTGCACACGTGTAAGCTGACCCCATAAGCCTGGTTATATCGGTGCCACCCTCTAAGATGACAAAAAACATTATTTACAAAGAATTATTGTAAAAAGCCTAACTTACATATTGACACCATCGATTACTTATAAAAACTCCAAACTTATCAGCCACAATTCTCTTAGTTTTGGACTTGCATTTCATTCTACTTTCTACTTTAAAATATATATAATCTGTTTTAAATACATACTTGCTACTAAAAAAAAAAAATACACCATTGTAACGGAATAACCTATTCCACGTGATCAAAGTGCGGACAAAAACTAGTTTAGGCATTCTTAGTCAAAACCACGATATTATTTGCCGTGTCGAAAAAATTATAAAATATGACGCACGAAGAGAAATCGAATAATTTTGTGGGAAATTGTTGTTAAGAGTTGCGGAGTTCTCTAACTTTTAAAAATTGAATATTTGTTCCAACTGTTTTCAAATATATCAACACATTACCATTGTTCCATATTTGTGACTAGATCACTGTTATTTTTAAATATTTTTGGAGCCATAAAACAGGAAAATAATGATTAAAGCTGTGCAAATGAAAAAGAAATCCTACAATTTCCTACAGCGTCCGTAATTCAACCAGCGTTTTACAGGACACGGCGTTAATGAGCAGCAGTTCCATTGAAACTTGAGGTCACCACATGCAGTCCAGCTCNCCAGCGTTTTACAGGACACGGCGTTAATGAGCAGCAGTTCCATTGAAACTTGAGGTCACCACATGCAGTCCAGCTCTCGTTCCGTGTCACCAGTGTTACCAAATCTTAAACAGAGAATTACACTAGGCTGTAAGTGAAAATTCACCATGACCCACTAGATTACGAAAATTTATGTAATTTTTTTTAGAATAATGACAAAAGAACGCACACGTTTAACATTTGAAAACCACATGGGAAATACCTGAGAAGTGATATTTTGCTAATTTTAGAGAGCGATGTTAAAAACTGTTGTTCTTTTCCTGTATACTGATAAGTAGCTGGAAAATGGCGGTTCCCCCATCACCAGGATGCAGGATGCGGACGAGGGGNTCTTTTCCTGTATACTGATAAGTAGCTGGAAAATGGCGGTTCCCCCATCACCAGGATGCAGGATGCGGACGAGGGGGCGATCTGGCGCCCATCTTGGATGACGTACGCCGAAACCTCGTGCTCTGTCATTCCTTTCCAATAGCGGCCATCTTGGGTTTCTCTTTTTCCCTCAGAATTTCCCATTTCCCTCATGCTCTTTCATTCCTTCTAATCTGTTCATGCTCTTGCATTCCTCTTAGCAGACTCTGATGTCGGGCGCGGGAATTAATTATGGCCACCTACAGCAGACAACGGTGATGAGGGAACATCCAAGATGGAGGATGTAAAAAGCAAGAGAGAAAATAAAGGAGACCAGAAGGAATATGAGAAAACCCCTAAGGGATAGAATGGACGAGAGAGGACGGATGTGGGAGAGAGAGCGGCAGGAAGGAATGCCAGACCATGAGAAAAAAGAAGAGGAATGCAAGATCATTAACTTATTGGAAGTAATAATAGAGCATGAGGGAAAAGGAAAATTCCGTGGGGAAAAAAGAGAAACCCAAGCTGGCCGCCATTGGAAAGGAATGACAGAGCAGGAGGTTCGGCGTGACGTCATCCAAGATGGGCGCCAGCTCGTACCCTCGGCCTCATCCTGCATCCTGGTGACGGGGATCCGCTATTTTCCAGCTACTCTGATATTTCAAATGACTGTATCTTGGGACTGATTACGTTCTTCCACATGACTGTAACACCAGTAGAAAACCCAGTATCGAAGTAAACAAATGGCATAAAAATCCGGAAATTAAAAAAAATTAACTTGTCAGATTTTCCCCTGTGGCCTTCATTTTCTTTTAACTACGTTTACTTCCACACATAAATATATATAAATGCGCATGTTACGTAATTGTATTTACGACAAAGCTAAAAAAAAAAAAACAGGAACCGCAATGACAATATAAAAATTAATGTATTGATAGAATATCGCCAGTTCATAAATAGCGATTACTGAAGTTTGATGGGAATATTTATTACTTCACCATGTACGAATTTTAATTAAAGATTTCGCTAGGTATAAATGGAAAACCACCAGATCTGGCGGAAAATCCGCCGAGTTGGCTACTCCGCGTGTCACGTCCGAGCTGAGACTAGCTCTCGCTGAGTTTGCCCAGTCCACGTCAATGTTGCCAACGTAAGACATTTCGCTACTACTCTAATAACATTTTGCTACATTCCTCTACAAAGGTATTATTTAATATATATGTTCCTTTAACGTATTTAGAGTGTTAAAAACTATAGACTGAATGCAGATACGACATACTGACTGCATGATACAAATAAATGTTGAAGTAACACTATGTCGTCTTCATAAATCTACTGTGGTTTAAGTCGTAGAAGTCGTCATCAAAAGTTGGCACCCGCTTGTTCACTTATCGCGAATGTAAACAGTCTTACATCGATGAGGCAAAAAATAATTTTTTTTCATAAATGTCCTTCTAGTGCATTTACCCGGTATCATTTTTTTATTAGAAAAACTGCAAGAGACGTATTTGTTATATTTATGATACCATTGCGCAAAGTGAGATACGTCTGTCGGTGGCTTCAAAGCGACACGGCATGCCAAGTTGTCACGATTAGCGCATTTCATCAGGAGCGGTGCGGCGACGTGTTCAAAACTTGCTTTAGTCTGTTCGCGATAATCTGAGAACTTTTGAAATCCCTGCTTAATATATGCTAGGAAAAAAAAATTTGCATGTAAAGAGAAGCAAATTACCTCTACATGTGAGGTAAAATTATCTTTTAGATATCAAGTAAATCTTAATAAAAAGTAATGTACTATTCCCTAATCGCATGGAAAAGTATCTGACAAAATTGTGGGAAAATCCCATACAAGTAACGGAGTATTAACAATATTACAATTATATTTTTAAAATTTTTGGGTATTAATACTGTTTATTTTACTATCAACTATATACTCAGACGAATAGTAGGCGAAACCACAATTCTGAAATCCTCGACACTTACCGGTGGGTGGCGCGAAGCTCGGTCTTGTACCTCGGAAGTCTGATTTGCTATATTCAATACACCATGGCGGCAACGTAGCTGTGGTAATGATTATTGGCATACTAAATAATTCACCGCGTAAAATAAAGTTTTAATTTAAGTTAACCACAACATTTTTAATTTAAATAACTGTACAAGTTTTTCCTAAAATATTTGTTGTTATTAGCTTGAACATTACCGCAAATCTAACATCAACTTGACAAGTTAGTTATTCCTGGAACTGGTTATAATAATTATTTCGTGTACAAATTGCTCAGTTACTTTTGTGGGGTACAAATCAGAATTTGTGTAGAATTTCTTTCGTGACTTTCTTAGCGCTATGAAGTCAATACCTTTCCAAGTCTTTTAATAATTTCCTTTACATAAAAATTACGCAGGTAAATATAATAGCGTATATTGAGATTGGAACACGGGAACAAAAAGCTATCCACTTTCTGCAGTCTTTTACAATTTTTTTTTTTTTTTTACAAAATTTTCATTTGTAATTATTTTATAATGGTATTTTACAGATTTTCTACCTTAAAATACATTTATATTGCCTAGTAGTATGCCTTCGCTAACGAATAAAAGTCCTACAAGCTGTACAAAATGGCGCCCCGTATTGTTTCTTCCTCCTGTCCTCCCATCGAGCTGTTGAGACAATGCTGACAAGATCTACACGTCGTCGTAAGGTAATTTTCCCATCCATGTATGGGATTTTCTTCTGTCGTGTAAGTAGTTTCCCAAACAAATTTGCGAATATTACCTTACACTTATCAGNTAGGTATAAATGGAAAACCACCAGATCTGGCGGAAAATCCGCCGAGTTGGCTACTCCGCGTGTCACGTCCGAGCTGAGACTAGCTCTCGCTGAGTTTGCCCAGTCCGCGTCAATGTTGCCAACGTAAGACATTTCGCTACTACTCTAATAACATTTTGCTACATTCCTCTACAAAGGTATTANTTTACTTCCACACATAAATATATATAAATGCGCATGTTACGTAATTGTATTTACGACAAAGCTAAAAAAAAAAAAAACAGGAACCGCAATGACAATATAAAAATTAATGTATTGATAGAATATCGCCAGTTCATAAATAGCGATTACTGAAGTTTGATGGGAATATTTATTACTTCACCATGTACGAATTTTAATTAAAGATTTCGCTAGGTATAAATGGAAAACCACCAGATCTGGCGGAAAATCCGCCGAGTTGGCTACTCCGCGTGTCACGTCCGAGCTGCGACTAGCTCTCGCTGAGTTTGCCCAGTCCGCGTCAATGTTGCCAACGTAAGACATTTCGCTACTACTCTAATAACATTTTGCTACATTCCTCTACAAAGGTATTATTTAATATATATATGTTCCTTTAACGTATTTAGAGTGTTAAAAACTATAGACTGAATGCAGATACGACATACTGGCTGCATGATACAAATAAATGTTGAAGTAACACTATGTCGTCTTCATAAATCTACTGTGGTTTAAGTCGTAGAAGTCGTCATCAAAAGTTGGCACCCGCTTGTTCACTTATCGCGAATGTAAACAGTCTTACATCGATGAGGCAAAATATAATTTTTTTTCATAAATGTCCTTCTAGTGCATTTACCCGGTATCATTTTTTTATTAGAAAAACTGCAAGAGACGTATTTGTTATATTTATGATACCATTGCGCAAAGTGAGATACGTCTGTCGGTGGCTTCAAAGCGACACGGCATGCCAAGTTGTCACGATTAGCGCATTTCATCAGGAGCGGTGCGGCGGCGTCTTCAAAAGTTGCTTTAGTCTGTTCACGATAAACTGAGAACTTTTGAAATCCCTGCTTAAGATCCGCTTGTACACTGTAAAAAAAAGTGCGTTAAAATTTCTTTACATGTAAAGAGAAGCAAATTACCTCTACATTTAAGGTAAAATTATCTTTTAGATGTAGAGTAAATCTACATAAAAAGTAATGTACTATTCCCTAATCGCGTGGGAAAGTATCTGACAAAAGTGTGGGAAAATCCCATACAAGTAACGGAGTATTAACTATTTTATTTAATACAATAATATTTTGAAAAATTTTAGGATATTTATAATTTTTATTTCATTATTAACTATATACTCAGACGAATAGTAAGCCAAACCACAATTCTAAAATCCTCGACACTTACCGGTGGGTCGGCGTGAACCACGGTCCTGTGCCTCGGAAGTCTGGTGTGCTGTATTCAATACACCATGGCGACAACGTAATTGTGCTAATGATTATTGGCATACTAAATAATTCAACCCGAAAAATAAAGTTTTATTTAAGTTAACCACAACATTTTTTAATTTAAATAACTGTACAAGTTTTTCCAAAAATATTTGTTATTATTAGTTTGAACATTAACTCAAATCTAACCTCAACTTGACAAGTCAGTTATTCCTGGAACTGGTTATAATAATTATTTCGTGTACAGATTGCTCAGTTCCTTTTGTGGGGTACAAATCAGAATTTGTGTAGAATTTCTTTCGTGACTTTCTAAGTGCTATGAAGTCAATACCTTGTCGCTACTAGGCCACCTGAGGTATACAGGTGATGGCTAGTAGGGTACTTAGTTACTAAACTTCAGTGCAGCCTAAGGGCACCTGTGGTTGTTGCGTAAGGGGTAAACCAATACTCGTATTCTCCGTTAGTTAACACACGAGTATTTTATTTGTCTGAAGGTACCATAGGCATTTATACACACACTGGTGAGACTGAGCCCCGTTACAAGTCGTAGGCCTGAAGGACTGGTGGACGGAATGCTATGCGTCGGGGGAAGGTTTCTTGAATGAAGACGTTTCTACTTATCCGTGACTGTGGCTTTCGGTGAGTTGTCTTCGTTGGTTGATGTAGCTGGGTCAGCTCGGCTTCCCTTCTCGGAAGTCCGGGTTGGTTTCCCGGGGACTTGTAGTGTGTCTGCTACCTCGGCTGGCGATTCCCGTCGGAGAGCACGTCTCCTCGTCTGCGTCGACGTCCGCAACGATCCGGCTCGCGTCCCCGCCTTATCTGCCTCGCGCTGAGCGACCGATGGTGAACAACTGACTCCCGCCTTGGCTGCCTCGTGAATTTAACTCGTGTCCCGCTATATTCAAGTTAACTGTCAGCAGTTTCTAGAGAGAGAACTCGGGAAATCCCCTATATATTGTGCATGATTTTGCGTCTCGTCAGCAGGTTGTAGGCTCCGACTAGGGTGGAGGGAGGGTGAAGTTACTGTGGCGGGGATTCCTACGGAGCTGGGTCTGCACTTATTCTCGTCGGGAGCACCCCCGGTGTCCTTCATCGAGGGCTTATCTATCAGCTATTTCTCGGGACTTACCCTCTTTCATTCGGCTTCGGTTCTTCCCCGAGTGTGAATCCCCAGAAGTTTCGTTGTCAGCTGCCTGCCCTGGCTGGCTGCCTGCCCTGGATAACTATAGCAGGGTGTGGAAACAGCGCAATGCCTATCCTAGTACACGCCACGCGTCAACCTTTCCAAGTTTTTTAATAATTTACTTTTCATAAAAATTACGCAGGTAAAGATAAAGGTGTATATTGAGATTTTAAGACGGGAACAAAAAGCTACCCGCTTTCTGCAGTCTCTTACAAATTTTTTTTTTTTTTACAAAATTTCTATTTGTAATTATTTGATAATTGTATTTTACAGATTTTCTACCTTAAAATAAACTTATATTGCCTATTGTTATGCCTTCGCTAACGAATAAAAGTCCTACAAGCTGTACAAAATGGCGCCCCGTATTGTTTCTTCCTCCTGTCCTCCCATCGAGCTGTTGAGACAATGCTGACAAGATCCACACGTCGTCGTAAGGTAATTTTCCCACCCATGTATGGGATTTTCTTCTGTCGTGTAAGTAGTTTCCCAAACAAATTTGCGAATATTACCTTACACTTATCAGGTAAATTTCCCAATATCGTTTGCAGTGTAGGCACATTGCGTATTCTTCCACCCCATGTAAAATTAGCATTGCAATGGGCGTCATCACTTTATTCATATGTCGGTTGAGTGGAATTGTAAAATAATTAGGGAAGTAAGTATTATTTTACAAAATTTGCTTACCATTATATTTTTGTACATTAAAAAAACAGGAAACAAAGAAATAGTTTAATTATTCACAAATGTTTACTTGACACTTGTACAACAACGACAAAGACATGGAACTACTTTCCATCCGTCTTTACCAACCTCACTGGCAGCACGCCACTAAGCGTGCCCTTTAAACTATATGCAGGTACAGGCAGTGACATTTTCCAGAAGATGATTTCACAAGTGCTCACTTTATCGTGAACAGCCTTTACATGTTCTGTTTTTAATTTTTAGCCGCTTTGTCTCCCCAAGGTCCAGATTCCGCTGTGCGTAGCGAAATTCCACTACAGTTGGCAAAGCTGAACTCTGCGCGCGCTACTGATGTACGTGGAAAGCTGAGAAGTGCGGCCATCATCCCGATTAGCCGTCCTCTCCGGGTGTGTTAGCGCAGGGAGTGCGTGGCCGGGAGAGTTGAGAGTCGACGACTAGGGGAGAACGGGCGAGTATTAGCTCTGTGACTGGCGTCTGTCGTCGAGATACCAGCACGGCCTGCCTAGCGCTGACAGGCAGATCTCTCTCGCCGCGCCGACAGCCGCAGAAACACGTGCGATAAAGGTGGCAGCAGCCAGCGAAGCGAGCGAGGGGGGTGGGGGTTGGGCGAACCCCCTCTCTACCTGTTCCGCAGAGTCGAGCTGCCCGAATGACGTCACTCAGTGTTGAAAGCCAGAGTTGCCAACGTGGCGATTTTCTCGCCAGATCTGGTGGCAAAATTTTATATTTGCGATAGGTCGAATAGTTTGTGGTTACTGTGAAAACGTGGTTGTACATATGGCGATTTGAAGGAAGGCTAAAAAAAATACTGTGTATTTTTTTTTATATTTTCATATTACCGCAATTTTGTGCCTTCGCGGAACATACAGTATACTTCGTACGTGGATAGCCAATGGGGATATCTAGAGATGCATATCACAAGTGATTACATCTTTATAAGTAGTTGTGTGGCCTTTCTTTAGCAGGAACAAAAATACGGTTCGGCCACGTCGTAACGAAGTTTTTGGGAGCCTCTGCATTGGGAAAGTACTTTAAGTATGAATGTATACAGTTTGAGAGTACTGTGCATTTAAACACGTGCTTAGCGAATATATTAGCACAATATTTAATATAAGGTGTTTTATGTTTTAATTTTTGTTTTAATTACTGATGGTGGTATTTATATTTTATACAGAGGTACGCAACTGTAATGAGCAATAAAATATAATTTCAGGAGCGAAAAACCAATATTTTATATATTTGGTCTACAATAATTCGAAATTTACGAAGAGACAATTGGGCGATTTCTATTGATTTCTGCATATTGATTTGGAGAGTTTCTCTCATAAATGTTTGTAATTGTCGTTAAAGGTAGAATTGAAATTACCGAAGCGCCTTTAGAGAAAGAGAGTGCCGCCTCTACGGCTGCCAGAGAAGCGTAACATAAAGACCAGGTGGCTGTCGCGAACCAGTGGATGGTAGTCCCAGCCTGGAGAACACTGCATACATCGCGGTCTTCATCACGCTTTGTGCAAACTGGGCTCTCTGCGCTACTGCTGAGTGTTTTACGCGCGGAAGGGGAAGAATCTACAGGCTTCTCGATCGCGCAGTGTGTTGGTGGAACCGTAGAGAAGACGACCACATCAAAGCAAACTTTTGCTAAATTTGCCACCAAATGCGTTAAAGGCGAGGGTTAAAAATAATGTATACCGCTTCAAAAATACGTACGATTGTATAACGTCTCCATTTAGATTTTAACATGTAATAACTGAGTTGCATTTTCTTTTTTTTCAGTATCATATATTATTCCCTTTTGACGGGTTTTATACTGAAAACAATTACATGTAAAAGAATTCCCAAACGGTATAGTAACCTGTTATTACGTAACATGTCTTTAAACTTTTGAATGCAACAACGTCTTAAGTGTGGTGTATTCATCAGCCGTCATAACAATAGAAAAAAAATTGGATCTTTTGCCATTTTTGAAATAGGAACAACTACCTCTTGTTTCGAGATACATGAATCATTTCAAGTAGATAGACTCTGTTCAAATGCAAAATGTATTTTTGTCACAAATATGGGAAAAATAAATATGACGATGATAATAACCCATCAAAAACTCTTGCAATTTCCTCGCAAATTATATTTGAATCGACATCAACAGAACATCATCACTGGCAGAAATAAAGGGCTGGAAGGCGCATTAAACACCGTTTACTGCACACGAATCGTATCTATCAATCATTGAAATTCAGTAGCCCTCCGAGCTTATATCATCAAGAATGTGCAAAGTATGGCTTGCAAATAGTCATTTATGCAAAGCCTGAGACGGAATTCAAAGTTGCAAATTGCTTTTTATAGGCATGCGCTGTGACCACGCCAACGCCAGTGACGTGTCCAAAACATTNTTGTGGTTACTGTGAAAACGTGGTTGTACATATGGCGATTTGAAGGAAGGCTAAAAAAAATACTGTGTATTTTTTTATATATTCATATTACCGCAATATTGTGCCTTCGCGGAACATACAGTATACTTCGTACGTGGATAGCCAATGGGGATATCTAGAGATGCATATCACAAGTGATTACATCTTTATAAGTAGTTGTGTGGCCTTTCTTTAGCAGGAACAAAAATACGGTTCGGCCTCGCCGTAACGAAGTTTTTGGGAGCCTCTCTACTGGGAAAGTACTTTAAGTATTAATGTATACAGCTTGAGAGTACTGTGCATTTAAACACGTGTTTAGCGAATATATTAGCACAATATTTCATGTAAAGTGTTTTTTGCTTTTAATTTTTGTTTTAATTACTGATGGTGGTATTTATATTTTATACAGATGTAAGCAACCGTAACGAGCAATAAAAAAATATTATTCCAGGGATGAAAAACCAATATTTTATATATTTGGTCTACAATAATTCGAAATTTACGAAGAGACAATTTGGCGATTTCTATTGATTTCTGCATATTGATTTGGAGACTTTCTCTCATGAATGTTGGTAATTGTCGTTAAAGATAGAGTGAAATTACCGAAGCGCCTTTAGAGAAAGAGAGTGCCGCCTCTACGGCTGCCAGAGAAGCGTAACATAAAGACCAGGTGGCTGTCGCGAACCAGTGGATGGTAGTCCCAGCCTGGAGAACACTGCATACATCGCGGTCTTCATCACGCTTTGTGCAAACTGGGCTCTCTGCGCTACTGCTGAGTGTTTTACGTGCGGAAGGGGAAGAATCTACACGCTTCTCGATCGCGCAGTGTGTTGGTGGAACCGAAGAGAAGACGACCACATCAAAGCAAACGTTTTGGAAAATTTGCCAACAAACGCGTTAAAGGCGAGGGTTAAAAATAATGTTTACCGCTTCAAAAATACGTACGATTGTATAACGTCTCCATTTAGATTTTAACATGTAATAGCTGAGTTGCATTTTCTTTTTTTTCAGTATCATATATTATTCCCTTTTGACGGGTTATATACTGAAAACAATTACATGTAAAAGAATTCCCAAACGGTATAGTAACCTGTTATTACGTAACATGTCTTTAAACTTTTGAATGCAACAACGTCTTAAGTGTGGTGTATTCATCAGCCGTCATAACAATAGAAAAAAATTGGATCTTTTGCCATTTTTGAAATAGGAACAACTGCCTCTTGTTTCGAGATACATGAATAATTTCAAGTAGATAAACTCTGTTCAAATGCAAATGTATTTTTGTCACAAATATGGGCAAAATAAATATGATGATGATAATAACACATCAAAAACTCTTGCAATTTCCTCGCAAATTATATTTGAATCGACATCAACAGAACATCATCACTGGCAGAAATAAAGGGCTGGAAGGCGCATTAAACACTGTTTACTGCACACGAAACGTATCTATCAATCATTGAAATTCAGTAGCCCTCCGAGCTTATATCATCAAGAATGTGCAAAGTATGGCTTGCAAANCGTATCTATCAATCATTGAAATTCAGTAGCCCTCCGAGCTTATATCATCAAGAATGTGCAAAGTATGGCTTGCAAACAGTCATTTATGCAAAGCCTGAGACGCAATTCAAAGTTGCAAATTGCTTTTTATAGGCATGCGCTGTGACCACGCCAACGCCAGTGACGTGTCCAAAACATTNGAATTCAAAGTTGCAAATTGCTTTTTATAGGCATGCGCTGTGACCACGCCAACGCCAGTGACGTGTCCAAAACATTGGACGTTATCTTACCGGACGAGACAACTTGTGTTTCAAACAAATATTTTGAAAAATTAAATTTAATAATATTCTTCCGTAAATTTATGATGACAAAATTTTTTGACAGCTATTAAATGAAAACACGTTATCACAAAATTTTTAAACAATACTCAGCACGTTTCGAATGCTTCTGTAGTCATCTTTCATTCTCACGAAAAAAATGTAAAACATGACGGTCCCAAAATTACCAATTCTGTTAATGTCCTGTCGAGTTCGTGCTGTTAAGCAAAGAATTTATTGCGCCAATGCTTTTGATTCAGTCTTGAAGTCTAATTTTTTATTTGAAATTCTGAATATCTTTTAAGGTTTTGAGTAATAATTTTCTTATTTTTTTCGGTTTTTCTTTAAAGACGTTGAGGTTTAATGCATAGTTTAATATTGTGGCGGTCTACGCACATCAAAAGTTCACTTCGCCTTCGATTGCTGTTTTTAATGAGGGTCGTGGACAATGGCTTGCCTTTGGTGCCGATGGGGTCCACTTAACCATCCATCTCGCTGCTGTTACCTGCATGAGTGCTGGACGGCAAATGGCGCGTCTAGTGTGCTGCTTCGAAGCTTCGAGTGCGGACCCTTCACCCTCCCCCCTTTCGCATTTTGCGTCAAGTCATGACACCACCAGGGGGTGATTCAGTGTTCCAGAATACGACGACAAATTTGTATAAAAGTCTTGGGTTCTCCCCTGTTGGGGGGACAGGCCAGGGACTTTATTAGGGAAGGAACGGTTGTTCCTCTATTTTAAAAGGGTGNGGTCTTTGTGAAAAAATTTAAACCCTAGGATTTTATTAAAAATTTTGAATAGATTTTGTAATCCCATATTGCGAATTGATGTTTTTGTACTTCAGAAAAGGGGAGAATATTTTTTTGTAACTATGTTTTCTTTTACTCTGCAAACCCAGATCAAGCTTCATGATACCTTTTGACGACACACTAACGTGGGGTCTCTATTCCTTGAAAATCAAACATCTTCCTGAGGAAACAGAGATGGAGTCCTATTTGAATGTGTCGGCAAAAACCATCGCAATATCTAGTAACGTAACAATACTGTCCCTTTGAATGAGAGGATGTTTAAATTATTCGGCATGCATAATAAAGTAGCAACTGAAATAAATCTGGTCTAAACCGCAACTATTTCCTTTCCTCAACAGTTTCAAAGCGTTCTGCTTAATGGCAATCTATTTTAGTTTAACGTTACCAAACGTGGACTTTCCATTATAAAATCCAATAGTCATTATCAAAATAATATTATGCCACTGCTTTAATGAAAATCTTAGGAAAATAAAGTACGACAGTAAACGTTGATTATTGCTAAAAAGAAGTGGTATTTTTCACTTCATGGACAAGGTGATGTTGTGGCTGAGTATATTAACAAAATATCAATACCAGGAAGTAGAAAATATGACGGTGATATAAACCATTTTTCTTCAAATTCCTGCCTTTAACTTACCCTCTTTTTTTTAACTATAAACTGAGAGTATGATTATTTTTATCATCTGATTATTTGTTTCCACAATTTCAATAAAATATCTCAAGCAGATTTTGTTAACTAATAAAAAAATTATCGAATAAATGAGCACTGTGTTAGTTATACAAAATAAATATTTTCGTAAGTGCTCTTTCTGAATAAACTTTTATTTCTGTAATTCACAATTGCAGAGATTTTTGTATGCCTCATGAAATTCCGAATGCGATATACAAAATATAGACGAAAAATGTAATAATTGGTTAAGGTTGACCTGTGACGCATTAGGCGTATTAGAGCGGCGCTGTCCCACAACC
>NQII01002636.1:296450-312883 GCA_002778355.1 Clitarchus hookeri | reverse complement strand
GTTTTGTGAAAGGCATTGTTCTGTTTTCGTCCCACCACCCCCTCCCCCAACAAGGCGACACATGCCGACAATTAGGGAAGGAAGCTAGAGGGCATATAAGCCTCCTTGCGAGGAATGTGGGATTGAATGTTGGGTGTCAGTTCTTTAACGCTGCGCAGAGGGTCAGTTCTTCATTGCCGAGCCGACAGGTTAATTCGAGAGTCAGTCAATTATTACCACCCAGAGTTCGAGGAAGCAGTCGTGCAGAGAGCGTTTGCCTGAGGGGATCGGACCCCTGGCCACGTCAGTACGTCAGTAGAGCAGTCCAGGGGAGACGACCACATACGCGGGCCTTTTCCAAGGCCTACCACTTCGCCGGAGCTCATCCCCAGATACCAGCACCCACAGCAGAGTTAAGTATACAACCATCCGCCCAGAGANTACCAGCACTCACAGCAGAGTTAAGTATACAACCAGCCGCCCAGAGAAGCCCCACTCCACCACGAAGTCGCCCCAGTTAATACGAGTAGCCAAATTAGAGTACCACACCTCGGAAGTGTTGCTGTATGTTGTTTTTGTTCAAACTCGAGACAATATAATTATCCAGTTAAGTGAAACGTCAAAATACTACCTTATTGAAAACCCCCTTAACTTTCTAGGCACCTTATAGTCTATGCCTGGAGGAATTAACTACGACACCATAAGTCACCCTGTATTCTCCACAGGTGGGGTAAAGCGCAAGTTACATTGGCTTCCCCAACCAAATAGCGTCAAGGTGGTACTAACCATTTGGTGTTGGATTTATTTTTGTTTCCCCGCAGCTTACTTTTATGATCAAATATTTAAAAACGAGGCCTGTCAGTTCGTAGTGAACATGTTGATAGAGTTTTTAAGTTCTCGATATTTTTTCGCCATGCTGTTTTTGTTACCTATGTTACCGTAATTATGAGAAAGTAATGATACATTCTTGATAAAACTCATCTGAGAAAATACAGACTGAAATCAGTCTATTCTAATTTCAGTATTCTGTAAAGTGGTTCTATATGTAATAATAAGGTTTGAATTTTAATATTAAACCTCGACAGTTGATTATAAAGAGATAAAAATAAAAACAAGATGACAACAATACCTCCACTTTAAGGTTAGCTAATGCCGTCGGGTATGTGGAATATTTTTATTTAAAACAAAAATAATTATAGGGAACCAACAATTATCGGTGAAAGACATCTGCTAATAAAAACTATTCACAGCTGCGCGGCCAGTAAGGAGAGTGGTTGATTGTCATGGGCTGCGACGGTGACAAGGGGGGAGAATTACCATTTATAAAAACTGAAAGTTTTTTTTTGTGTTCAGTCAGGATGTAGTTGTGTCTTGCCTCGAGAGGGGAGAAGATTCCAGTTCAATATATGACTCAAATGTTCGTTTTCTTGTATTCGTTGTGCCACCTAGTTTCTGAGCCTACATCTGTTTGTGCGACTTTGTTCATCTGTACTTTCATTGCATTGTCGTCAAAAGTTATTTGCATGTAACTTTCTTTACTATCCTTTTAATTCGTTTGTGTAAATACTCGTTCTCGCATTTTTTGTCTTTTTTTCTCTTGTGAATACTGCCTTAATTCCTTCTGCATTATCTACACACAGTAAAAGACTTGTACGTTTAAAAAAAAAATTCTTTGGAAACTAGTTTGATGAAGGTTCCCTTGTAATTCTGAATAAATAATATTGTATATTTACAACCCACTGGTCTATGAAACATTCACGTTTGTTCACGTAACTCCATATTAATAATAAACATGACGTCTACAGTGCTCGTATGTTAGAACAGAACGTCAGTTTTACACGTTCCACATTAATATTTAGTAAAATGTTCTCTAATTTACGTGCTGTGGTTCTTAATTACCCCGATAACTAGTTTGCAAAGAATTATTTGTAAAAAATACAGAGAAATTTTACAAATCATATCACTGATAACAGATGACCTTGGTTTTCTTATTTTATTAATTTTTATGTTTTTTTTACCACATGTTCTGTGTTTTATTTTAGATAACACTTCTTTACAATTGCGTATGCCCAAAATAATAATTAAATATGTCTTGTTTTCCTTTAAAAAAAGTTATTCTTATCTCATATGTGCAGTTTTTAAAGTATTTAGTAAAAACGTTTATATTGTTATTTGGCCGAATTCAAGCAAGTCTTAGAATGAATATTTTCACTGTGTCGTTACGACGAGATTACTTAAACAAAGTTCGTCATTTTGCATTTTTTGAGCGGTCATCTNGAATATTTTCACTGTGTCGTTACGACGAGATTACTTAAACAAAGTTCGTCATTTTGCATTTTTTGAGCGGTCATCTAGCCCACGCCACTTTAAAGATTTAACGCTACGGTACGAAGTACAAAGTTGTGTGAAAGTTAACGCTCTCGGAGCATGAAACACTGCTGAAATAATTAGGTGACTTCGCCTTGTTATCCAAGTTTAATGGATAAATAAAANGCTCTCGGAGCATGAAACACTGCTGAAATAATTAGGTGACTTCGCCTTGTTATCCAAGTTTAATGGATAAATAAAAGGGTAATAGTTATTACACCGCACTGTAATGTCTTTGTTCCTGGGAGTTTCGTGCTGATAGCGTCGACATCTCCGCATCATGACCATCCGTTTTATAAATGATGCCGTTGTCGTACTGGGGACGGGACAAATTACAGGCACGAACGAAGACCCATCTTGTATTATTTCCGGGTCAAATGGAAATAACGTTTTACTGGCTTCATCTAATTTATAGTCGGCCTAATATCGCGGCAACACAACGTGTTACGCCCAGCACTCAAGGTATTGCATATCAATGAATGTCACGCAAGGAAAACCGTAAATGTAGGTTGACATGTAAGGCGAAAACTTCGGGCATCTGGCTAATTTTGTGTAACTTTTCCAGAAATAGTCCTAGAAAATGATACTTCAATGAATAGTTTTATATTGGTAGTGAGACACTAATGTATTTATGAGAGTAATGTGTAAGATTTTTTGTAGGGAATGCTCACTTAATATCTAACGTGAAAGCTAGCGGTTTACTGTGCGTAAAACAACAATCAATCATAATCAACACTGTCGGCAGCAAAACGAATCATACGTACAATATGTAAAACAAAAAATTGTAAAAAAAATTTTTTTTCGCCATTTAATAAATTTGCTTATTCATATAAAACCATTTTTCATGCGCAGTTTTACATTTTTGAGAAGTTCGTCAAAGAGATTTAAAAATAATTCATATCTCATAACTATAAAAAAATATGAAGTAAACCATGATGATAACTGTTGAGCGGTATCACGTTAATCAGTAGACATTTGTTCTGTTGTTTTATGGTATTATTCATTTGAGCGCTTAGTATTGCAAGTAGTGCATCTGTCAGAGAGAGAGAGAGAGNTTCTGTTGTTTTATGGTATTATTCATTTGAGCGCTTAGTATTGCAAGTAGTGCATCTGTCAGAGAGAGAGAGAGAGAGTGAGATGAGATAGGGGGCAGGAGGAGGAGACAGGAAAAGAGATGGCTGCCAATTCTTAANGAGAGAGAGAGAGAGAGTGAGATGAGATAGGGGGCAGGAGGAGGAGACAGGAAAAGAGATGGCTGCCAATTCTTAAAGACAATTAAAAAAATCTAAAACAGGACGATTTCAATACTACTTCTTACTGCTTGATTAAAAACGTTTTCATACGACGCTGAAATCTCACTTCACTTTCGTTGGCGAATTTCTTTAACTGACAATATGCATCATTCTAAGAGATTGCGTTCGTCACCCGGCAATTTTTCATCCCCTTTTGTGAGTGGGGAATTCGGGCAGAATGAACATAACCGTAGTAATTACTCATAGGAAACTTTGTTGCAGGGGTATAGGAGTTGAAAAGATAATGTGAAACAAATATGAACGGCAATGAAACCATTAAGTGTGTCCCTTTATTCGGTATAGCATAAATTCATTCCCCAAAAAGTTACTTATTTTTTAAAATCGTTACTTCTCATTTTTGTTTATCTAAAGAAAATAGGATTTCCTAATTAATGCGTTTGCAACTGGGTGGNTTAAAATCGTTACTTCTCATTTTTGTTTATCTAAAGAAAATAGGATTTCCTAATTAATGCGTTTGCAACTGGGTGGCTCATAGGCTGTGCGAGTGAATTTTTCGCAGGATCAACTCCTCTAAGATGCCGTATGTGGAAGTCACGGTAATTTAGGAATGGTTTTATTCGTTCCAGTTGTATTTTGATGTACTGAAATTGCAGGTTCTATTTCACCCACAACTTCGTCGATGTTGTATTAAACCTAGGTTATTTATTCTGTGTGTACACCGTAACGCNTGGTTCTATTTCACCCACAACTTCGTCGATGTTGTATTAAACCTAGGTTATTTATTCTGTGTGTACACCGTAACGCGAAATCATTTAAAATGGCTCCGAACTGAAGTAAAAATTTCACGTCATCTAATATACATCGTAATAGACTGAAAATGTTCTTAATAAGCGATAAGTCTTCTGTCAGTTCAAATGGTTTTTTTTTTTCGGGTAAAATATCTTTAAATGAGTGAAAATATATCTGCGTTTAGTTAAAGGTATTTTAGTTAAAGTAAGGGTACTTAAAATTCCATAAATTACAGGAAAATATTAAAACAGCTTGTGGATGAAGCTCTTCAACTGGCATCCGCTGAACACGCTGCTCCAGAAACTCAATTTGCGAAATGAAGTAGATATTCTTTAAATTATGAGCAAACGTTTTTCTTTTACAGCGTGTCCACTAAAAGGTAATTGTTTATAAATGCATGCCACCATAGCCTGAGGACACACAATCGCTGTATTGATAGCGTAAATAAGTGACTTCTGGCTAAATTAGAGAAAATATTTAGCCATACCTTAAAGGAGACAAGTCGTATTATTAAAAAAGATTAATATTTCACATGGACCTCTTTGTTTCAATAAACTTGAGTATATCCCCCTCAGCAATGCATTAAACCAAGTATATATTACGGAATGTAGAAATTTTTGTTATAAAGCATTTAACCAAAAAATTTTCACGTAAACGTTGGATATCTCCAATTTGTTAAACGTAGAAGATTTTAAACTCAGCTAGTAGAAATTAATTTTATTACCTGTTATTTACAGACGCCCATGTAATATCGCCAAGCAAGGTACCTAGTAACGCGGATTTTAAAAAGTGGTTTTATTGTCTAACAATTTGCCAAATTTTGTGGATGGTATTGGGTTGAAGACTTGAAGATAAACAGTAATGAAAAGTGAACAGAGGAATAAAATTTTGTATACTTTGACCGGTATTCCAACATGGAAATAAATACAATTTATATGCGAGTAGTAGTAACATTTCAGTAATGAATATGTTATCTTAGAAACTTAATTTTACACTTATTTAACTCAGTGCACAATGAAGTGGGCAAAAATTATACAGGTTACTACGATAAAGAATGTAAATCATCGTCAAAACAATGACCCCTTCTAAACTGTAGTTATGCCGCACGCGATACAGCAGAGGTCGGCGTTTTGCTTTCGTGTGACTGAAGGCGGACGCCGATACGAACTTGACAGTTCGGAAATTTACGGCGGACATGAAACTCTAGGTGCCGTGGCCGCCTCTAGACCGGATCTACTTGCACTGGACGGGACTGTCACTTATCGGATCCGGCTGCTCTGCATTAGCAATGCAGATATTTGGTTTTAACCCAGTTAAATTATCTCCTGGCAATAATATACGAAAATTTATCATTGGAATTAGTCTTCATTGTTAAGCAGAAAATACGGGGGGGAAAAGTGACAGTCGAAGTTATTTCATGCTCTGCTATTATTTACTCTCCGACTGTTAAGATAATGCAAAAGAGATCTCGTTCACATCACATTCGCCGGTAAAAAATATTCTGTGCCCTTGCAATCCTTATTCAAAAACACACGTTAATTATAACATTCGCTGTTATATTATTGTACTAACTTGTCATAATTTAATATGGCCCACAGTGAGCATTTAAAAGGTGTCCTAGGCCTCATTTTACCTAAGTAGGTTATTTGTATCCGGACTCAGTTATAAACCAAGATGTGAAATGAAGTTTTGGTAGCTTGTAGATTCAGTACTTTGGTATGTGATGATCTCGTTATCGTTGTGCTGGTATTTTCTTATGTTCTTCACAATTTTGTTTTCTTTACAAGAACAGTTAGCTGAAAAGAATGCTTACAGGTACACTTGATTCTTGTCTGCGGCACCGACCTTGACAGACATTATTTCTGGGAAAACGTGTCATTTAGTTTTCAACATTCAATATGTATATGTCGAATGATTTCCTTTTTGCAATTATCAATCAGAAAATTTTACCAATTATTGAATTTACTTCCTGAAACTTGTTTTTAACTGCAAAAATTATAGCAAAATTTTTATAACGTATCATTAATCAAATTAATATTTTTGAACTACGTTCACCAAGTGTCGTAGGGAGAATAACGTTGAGTTTTGGGTTTTTGTTGGTAAAAATTAAGCTTTCATTGTATTTTTTATATTAAATTACTTCTTGTTATACTTAAACTGGGAGTTTAGTTGATAAACAAGCTGTTTTTAATAAAGTATACACTTGGCGAAAGTAAGGTTATCTGTTTACTGTTCAGCGACTGATTTTTACTTTCTTGCACCAGCAAACCGCACACTGGTATACATTTGTTGAGTGGAATCGTTTGATTCCCGGAAAGGCAATTTGCTGTTCCCATGTGTATATGTGAACACACTGGGATAACACTCGTAGCGTTGCCAACTGTCCTGTATTATACGTTATTTCCCTACCCTGAGGCTGAAAGAATTAACCTGTGTGGACATAGAACGGTACTTCATATAACACGTATATCAGAATTCTGTGAAAATAATCTGAATATTAATAAACACAGTGTCTGTAATTTACCACTTCCGCGAATACAGTTACGTTTGCACTGCCGTTATAAACCAATGGCAGAATACTTTGTACAAATACAAAATTATGAGAAACTACTATTTGAAGCCACAAAACTGGCCAAGTACGTATTTTCTACGTAAAACTTATATTTTTTGTTGTATATATTCAGAGGAAATGTTGACTAATTTACACTTCTGATTTTGGGACATTAGAGTAGGTACTTAAAAGTTTTTATAAATAATAATTTTCCTCTATCATTTTATTTGATCAGATGTATGTCGAGTTTTCGTAAATGTCCCTTGTGGCAAATCTGAAAAAGTTAGCAAACCTAGATGACAGTCGCGTCCTATCGGATCGATTTAATCAACCTTCCTAATCGATGATAAACACGACAAAATGTAGGACCTCTAACACTACTATCGACGAACGGCGTTCAAAATTGTCTCACGATTAGCGCAAAATGTTTGTCACGTATAGTAACGTTGGATGTGCAATCTCCACTCGAATGGTGACGAAGCACTCCGCTATTTTCTGCCATTAAATTCCTCTTTTGCAACTGTTTGTTCTCCGCAAGGACAACGGAATATATCAGAGTGCATTCTTATCGCACCCAAAGTAGTTATTGATTTACAGATTTCCATGCATTACTACCATCCGCACTGTCAAAACCTCGATGTTAAGACCCGCCTAAATCTATCGACTGCCCTCCGCAGCATAAGGTCTGTCCGCCATAAACCGTAAATATTAACGTGCATAAATATTCAACGTAACGTAATCGTGATTTCAATTGTATACTCATTCCTCTCTGCTTAAGAACCAAACTGAATCAATATTCATACATATGATGTACTGATTTTATTTGACGTGAAAATTTATACATTAAGAAATTATAAAAAGAAGACCGTTCATTATTGAATATTTCGAGGGCTTAGTGTCAAATAACAGTATGTACGAAATTTTAGATTTTGGGTGGTCACTTTCAGTTGATTGCGTGTCTAATGTTTTTTTCTGTAAAAACAATATTATGTATATTTACACTGGTATTCGATATTGGTACAACTTTAATTACATAATTCCTAACTAAATGTAATATCAGATGGCCCATATATGAACTTAACGCTTTTCTGATACCACCGCTACTGTTAATTTTATAATTTTTATTAGACGTTAATTCATTTCGCTGACACCGTTACTGCATTTTATCCAGTAGGAATTTGCTTTGATAAATGTACGACTTCGAGTAGGGATGAAAGGNCGCTGACACCGTTACTGCATTTTATCCAGTAGGAATTTGCTTTGATAAATGTACGACTTCGAGTAGGGATGAAAGGTCTTAGTTAACAGTGAACTGTTAACTGGAAGAAAAATTTACCCTGAGTGTATTAGCCCCGCTGAATATTCTTCCGTGCAAAACTGCCTTTAACTGGAACAGAGAAACGACGTGCGGGCGACAGCCGGCCATCAAACCAGCGAGCTTACAACGCCAGATGCGAACAGAACCGGGCGTGGCAAGGTTTGCAGCTGGGATTGTGATAGCTGGGTGAGTAGAGGGAGAAGGGTTATTCCAGACCACAGCAATAACTCGTGCGCGCCAGTCTGCGGCGAGACGATCTTTACACCTCGCTAATTGGAGGGGTAAGGAGAGCGTAGGAAGGGGAGGAGAAGGAGAACGGGAAGGGGGTTAATATAAAACATTACCTCCTCTATAGCCTGCGAGCTTGTAGTCTCGGCTGCCCCCTTTTCGACCTCGGCACAGCGTCGCGCGCGAAATTAACTGCTGGGTGAAATATTCCTCCCCCGTTACTCGGCGGTGTCCGTAACAACCAGGCCAGGTGCGGAGATTACCGTCATCATTTTACACGCACCCTATGGTCGCGACCTGACAAGTTTCTTAAGAGGCCGTGTCGCATGAGATAATTTTTCTTTATTGTTTTAATAAAACAACTTGAAACGTGTTTCGGTCGTTTACGAGATGCTTCGGGTAGTAATATAATAAATGTAAGCGTAGAGACGGCCAACAACATTCTAGAAAAAATATTCATCAGTTTATAATTATTGTATTGAGCACATTAACCATTATCCCTTGAAATTTGGGAACGGAAAAAAAATATTTTTTTAGAGCATAAAGAGAAATCTCACATATCACGCTAGAAAAACCATAATGATACAGATGGAAAAGAGAAATAACATACTTTCACAGTAAGGCATCACTGTCGGGACAGAGATAACCATATACAAAATATTTGACTAAATTTTTCATATAAGGCAAAATTTTAAATAATTTAATTNCAGTAAGGCATCACTGTCGGGACAGAGATAACCATATACAAAATATTTGACTAAATTTTTCATATAAGGCAAAATTTGATAGTATATAGTAAATTAAATAATTTAATGCTATACTTTGCGTAATTAAGGCCTACTCGTCATCATCTCGGTTAGGGTGCACAAAATAGTCTAAGTCTTAAAGAAAATTAAGATATTCTACACGTGCAAGAATATTATTGTTTGTTTAGCCAAAAATAAGACGGAAGTACAGAAGAAATCTGAGGAGAATAGGCCAAGTCATTTAGATGCGAAATGGGTTCAATGAATGTTATCACAGAAGCGTAAAAAAATTACCTTAAACGCCTAAATACTTTTTTTTTTTTTTGAGCTCAGTGCAAAATTAAAACCACATATAAGTCTAAACAATTCTGAAAGAAAAAAATATAATAAAATGAATGGTTGGATAGTCGTTCTCAAGCCGGGATATTCACTGTAAGGAGGAACAAAATTCTTAGAAAATATTCAATTTCATTACGTTGCCTACTATAAATAAATGGTCTGCAGAAAGCTGACGTCTGGTAAAGATTCATGTAGAGTATATTTATTCAGCAAGAAATTCAAAGAACCGAAGAGGGTCTATGGCGACCTTGAATGAAGCAGCGCGAAGAGAGAGCTAAGTGGTTCATATTTCTTCCCCGTGCATAATTACCTCTTCCCATCTTCTCCAGCTCATAAGGCGCAGAGCCGAGAACGTGTGCGAGGAAACTGCGAGCCTCTTTACTTCCTAATGCTGTTGAGGTTACACGCTTTTTTTTCCAAGTACTAACCACGCGCATAATTTCGGTAAAGCACAAAGTAGTATTACATTATCATTAACTTTTCTCCTTCATAACGAAACAAGCGTTGGAGTAACAGTGTACATACGTATCGATCAATCTCGAATCACTCCAAGTGTCTAAGTACTTTTGCCACCACTCAAATAAGAATCGACTGTTTTCATATGTCATTTCACAAGTTAGCGAATAAAGCATTATTGCAATGTAGGAATTAAGGTAATGTTAACATGTTGAAGTTAGTGAATAATTTTACAGGATTTCTAATTCCATCTACAGAACGGGATGGAATTTAACCAACAAACTTCTTGAGGCGATTCCTGTGGGAAATATAATCGACACTGTTTATCTGAACTGAATATCAAGCAATACAAACCCTTGAAAATTGAGATTTAAAAATGTACTCTTACAAAATATCGGAAAAGAAGTAAGATCAAAGTTGAGTTCTCCAAACATAGTTTTATGTTATCGGGATCTTCAACCTGAGAGGAGACTCTCATTAATACCTCCCCTTGTAATGAAAATAACAGGGGTAGCCGCTCCCTTTTTGCAGGCAACTTTTTATCGCCAATAATTATGAATTTTGATATCGGTTTATTAAAAGGTATAATCAAATCAACGAAACTTGTTCTATTGTTGCAACTGCCCAGGACCCACCGTTTTCGTGTAGAACGCTCACTAAGCTTCGGCTGCAGCAATACGATGCCTAGGCAATATTACGTACACGCGTGTATGCTATGCTGCTGTTCTCACTTCAAAGACAACGGCGGAGGAAATGTTTACACCAGACGCGGAATAACTCCGAGCTTGAGCTACGTCACACATAAAAAGGAGGGGGGCAGTACACACGCGGAGGGGAGGTATAAAGAGGAGGAGAGAGACAAGATTAAAACGAAGCTTTCACAGCAGGTAGAGGAAAGTATTAAACTTTTGATTACTAACCACTGACGTATGAGGTACTACGGCAGTTCTTCAATTTCCTCTCATTGCTCCAGCCAATGAGCCTGGCCTGTAAACGTCACTGCTACCACTGCTCTCACTCTCCGCACCACATATACGTATAATCGCGTTATCAATTTAAATGTCAAAATGCACATCCTTGTAATAATAGTCATTCTCCAGTGTCTTCGCGTGATTGTAAAAGGGCATCGAGTCTCCTGACCCCATTCTGTTAAATATGTCCTCGCAGAGTTTCTTTTATATCTGTCAAATTGCAAGTGACATTTCTTGAAGCAAATCCTCCTTTAACTTTAGCCCAGATGCTTTCTTTCGTATTGAAATCCGGGTGATAGGGTGGCAGACAAATAACTGTGCGGTTTAACGTCACATTTTGGGCCAAAACAGAATATTTAATGATATGACATATTTTTATGTCTATCGGTTATAATATTATTCACGTTAGTTATTTTAATTGCAGTCTGAGGAGATAATTAATTTTTTTTGTATTTTTTTTATTATTTTTTGACACCATATTTATATGACTTTCAATTTTCGCATTACGTATTTATGTATATCTAGAAGGTCAAGTATAATTATGTGATATTGGACTGTTACTACAGTTTTTAAGTGGCATGATGAATGAGTTTGAACCAGCCCTCTCATGATTGGTCAGTTTTGAAAAATGNGTAAATGTCAAAATGCACATCCTTGTAATAATAGTCATTCTCCAGTGTCTTCGCGTGATTGTAAAAGGGCATCGAGTCTCCTGACCCCATTCTGTTAAATATGTCCCCGCAGAGTTTCTTTTATATCTGTCAAATTGCAAGTGACATTTCTTGAAGCAAATCCTCCTTTAACTTTAGCCCAGATGCTTTCTTTCGTATTGAAATCCGGGTGATAGGGTGGCAGACAAATAACTGTGCGGTTTAACGTCACATTTTGGGCCAAAACAGAATATTTAATGATATGACATATTTTTATGTCTATCGGTTATAATATTATTCACGTTAGTTATTTTAATTGCAGTCTGAGGAGATAATTAATTTTTTTTGTATTTTTTTTATTATTTTTTGACACCATATTTATATGACTTTCGATTTTCGCATTACGTATTTATGTATATCTAGAAGGTCAAGTATAATTATGTGATATTGGACTGTTACTACAGTTTTTAAGTGGCATGATGAATGAGTTTGAACCAGCCCTCTCATGATTGGTCAGTTTTGAAAAATGTTCTTAAGTAAGTTTTTTTAAAAGAAAAAAACGAAACTTTGTGTTGGGAGTGCACCCAGGGTAAGGCGACACCCACCTGAAGACGGTCTTTCCAGCTGGGACCCGTAGGTGACCGTCATCCCCGGGCATGGCAGGAAATGAAACCCTAGAATGGAGCGGCGTTGTAATGCAAAGGAAAGTTAGCCATCTTGATACACGGCGTAAGGCAGCCAGCGTAGGTAAGCTAAGCCCTAGGTGATATAATGAAATTTTTTATAAGTAATTATTCGAGCTCGCCTCTGAATGACAGGCCGTCTGAAGCAGACGAAGACGCGTGGCAAGCTGAAGAAGGTCTGTTGTTTGCCATCCGCGTAATAATTCAGTGAGGACAGCTGGAACTCCCGCAGTTGTATTTAAGGTGCATATGGACTGTAGTTACAGCATCGTAAACCCGAGCGCTTACTACAGGGCAGTTGTTCGCCCAGCGGTTCCTGCGCATCTAGCTAGAGTGATGCTGGGTCGTGCTGGATCAACGAAAACTTCAACAACTTCGATATTCTCATCGTTTTAATCCCGCGTTCAGATAAGACTGTGTTAAATTAATTTTCTAAACGAAGGCGTTAATGCAAATTTTCCGAAGTTTTCGTTCCGCCATGTTGGATTTCTAGTGAACTCTGATGCTTTTCAATTATTAACTACGGACAACTTGAAGTGAGTTCCTTTCCTACACGAGTTAGTAGAGCAAAATTTCAGAATAATTATTTTTCAAGTTATATTCAAATTTTTTTTCAGTTTTTGGGCAAAGTAAAAGCTAATTTCAGTACTATCACGAGGGACGTTAGTGTTACAAAGGTAAAGTGAATTTCTTACACACTTTTCAATGTTTGTTCAGAGCCATGCTAACGTGAAATTAATCTTTAATGTTGGTCTTAACACATACATTTCATCATCTTGGCAAATTAATGAGAAACAAAGAAATAATTAAATTCACCGGTTTTCAAAATGTCTTTGCTGGGTATCTTCATTTATGTACCGAGTAGAATAGTTTTTTCTTGTGCTCGTATTTGAAATATGTGTGACTTTTGTTTACTGTATTTGTTCTACCAGTATGCACGGTTCCGGAGTATGCAAATTGCAAATGTTATTTCCAGTTGGTAAAGTAAAGGAGTGTTGGTCCGCTCATAACAGTGTGAACGTGCCGGGCATATCCACACGCCAGACGTGGCAAGTTTTATTAATGTTATACGCGTGCGCTACTCTCACACCCCGCCTATTGTTATGGTGTGATCAGGCCTTAGCAGAACGGCTTGCCTGATCACACCTTCAAATATTAAACCTGGAAACGAGCGGGATTGCAACGCCACCATTTGGTCGTCGATCCTTGCGAAATAAGACAGTTGCAGAAATCCCCTCCACCGGCCACTGAGTGGGGCCGCAGCACCACGCGCTTGATATAGGCTGGCGTAACACCAGGAACGAGCGTCTTTCGTCTTTTGTCCTTTGGGTGACCCGACCAGCGAAGCAGACCAGGAAGATGGGTGTGTCCGGCCGCCGTTAACCGTCTCGTAGAATCAGCCTCCAGCAACATTAACCAGGTGATGACTTTCCAGTTAGGTTTAAATAAAATGGCGTGAATCATAGTGAAATTAAATAATCACCTTGGTATTCAATTTGAAGCTCCCTCGATCAATAGTCATTTATATAGCAACTGTATAATCTAAATGTTGATAAACCTCATCAGATACTGTTGTGCTCTACCGAATCATGAGTAATTATTGAGCTACACCCCTGCATACTTTTAAGTACGTATAAGCTGAAAAACTTAGTTCGTAACACTATGCTGACGTGATGGCGCAGTTAGGGTTGGCACTCTACCCCAGAGACACGCTACTCGCGCCGCTGTCGCCTCTACGTCTCTGCCACACTCCACACGGGTGTGCCGTCGTGTTGGTAAGGAGAGTGCATGCGAGTCTTTGCAATAGGTACGACTGGAGATACGCGAAGCTGCAGTGGCCAAGATCTCTCAATAGTTTGCCTACCGAGTACTGCACTTGCCGACGTTTGTCTTGCATTACGAGGTCATGCAACATTAACATGTCGCTAATACATGAAATATTATCCTTACTTAACCACTGTTGCATTTCCTTCTAAGTTGAGTAAGACAGATTATTATCTATCACAACAATACTGGCGCTAGTGTAAGATTTGGTATTACTTGATCGGTAATCATTTTTCGTAATTTTCTTTATTCACGTTTTTTTGTGATAATTCCCTGATTACCTGATGCGACTTCAATATTACAAGAGCATTAAGGGAAAAACTGTTTTCGCCTCCTGAGTGAATCGTTATCAACCGCTGATCCTTGCCACGTGCGCTTGCAAAACGTTTGGAAGCATGTCACTCCACATTTTATTGTTAACATGCGATAACAAAATTTACGACTTATCCATGTAAATAACTGTACGTTTTTCATTTATATATCGCCGCATATTCTTGACATATTTTATAAGTTTTTGCAGAATATTTGAGTTTTTCCATTAAAACGAGTCGCTATTTCGTTTTCTGCCACCTAAATCCCAGCTCGTTCAGACATTCCCAGAGTTGTACTGTCTCCTTGTTACTTTATGCCAACCTTTAGTTTCAGTCTCACAGTTTCGACAGTTGCCTCACGTTTCTCAGTTAGGTAGAAACTGTACACATTACGTCGTACCACAGCTTCTTCTAATGTATCGAGGTCATATTTATAGGCTTTCTTTCGCTTCTTGTTGTGTGTTGAGAAAAACGTTCCTTCGCCTTCTTCTTTCCGATTAGTTTCCCTCTTAACTGTTTGCGCTGTGGTGCGAGATACACACGTCGCCTTAGATGTTCTCAGCTGTGCTTTCCGAAGTGGAATGGATGGTTCCCTCAATCTCACTTCGTTTCCCATNTGGCGTGATGGCGCAGTTAGGGTTGGCACTCTACCCCAGAGACACGCTACTCGCGCCGCTGTCGCCTCTACGTCTCCGCCACACTCCACACGGGTGTGCCGTCGTGTTGGTAAGGGGAGTGCATGCGAGTCTTTGCAATAGGTACGAATGGAGATACGCGAAGCTGCAGTGGCCAAGATCTCTCAATAGTTTGCCTACCGAGTACTGCACTTGCCGACGTTTGTCTTGCATTACGAGGTCACGCAACATTAACATGTCGCTAATACATGAAATATTATCCTTACTTAACCGCTGTTGCATTTCCTTCTAAGTTGAGTAAGACAGATTATTATCTATCACAACAATACTGGCACTAGTGTAAGATTTGGTATTACTTGATCGGTAATCATTTTTCGTAATTTTCTTTATTCACGTTTTTTGTGATAATTCCCTGATTACCTGATGCGACTTCAATATTACAAGAGCATTAAGGGAAAAATCGTTTTCGCCTCCTGCGTGAATCGTTATCAACCGCTGATCCTTTGCCACGTGCGCTGGCAAAACAGTTGGAAGCATGTCACTCCACATTTTATTGTTAACATGCGATAACAAAATTTACGACTTATCAATGTGAATAATTGTACGTTTCTCGTTTCTATATCGCCTCATATTTTTGAGATATGCTATAAGTTTTTGCCGAATATTTGAGTTTTCCGTTAAAACGAGTCGCTATTTGGTTTTCTGCCACCTAAATCCCAGCTCGTTCAGACATTCCCAGAGTTGTACTGTCTCCTTGTTACTTTATGCCAACCTTTAGTTTCAGTCTCACAGTTTCGACAGTTGCCTCACGTTTCTCAGTTAGGTAGAAACTGTACACATTACGTCGTACCACAGCTTCTTCTAATGTATCGAGGTCATATTTATAGGCTTTCTTTCGCTTCTTGTTGTGTGTTGAGAAAAACGTTCCTTCGCGTTCTTCTTTCCGATTAGTTTCCCTCTTAACTGTTTGCGCTGTGGTGCGAGATACACCCGTCGCCTTAGATGTTCTCAGCTGTGCTTTCCGAAGTGGAATGGATGGTTCCCTCAATCTCACTTCGTTTCCCATAAACTCCAGAACGTTGCAGACCATTTCTCGTGCCCGCGAGTGCAGTTTCTTGCCTTTCACTTTTGACAAAACTGGAGGCATTTTGTTGTACCGTACTGAAGTACCTCACTGTGTTGTCTCCTACAGCTAACTGAAGACGTGATGAACTTCGCACACGCAAATATCATAACGAACAGAAAAGGGAAACGTGCCTAAGTAACGTGGACGTGCTCGCGATACCTACGTCTGCTTCAGAATCGACAAAGGGACTACGTTTTCACTCTGTAT
>NQII01002636.1:265882-296419 GCA_002778355.1 Clitarchus hookeri | reverse complement strand
TTTCCTCTTTTACTTCACTCATACTCTACGTCACTCACACTTATACTTTCCATTTGTAATGGCCGGACGGACTCGGAGTTAATTCCACGCGTAGTGTAACGCTTAACACTAACGATATGTAACGTACGTTAATAAGCTTACGGCACTGAATCTGCTTGTTTTTTTTCTTTCGACAGTTGGTATGTGATTCCCTGCAGGAAGTGTCGGCGCTGCCTGCGTGCCTGGAGCTATGTCGCTGCCGCCGAAAGTCTCGCGTGCTTTTTACAACAACAAGGTGGGTCCTGGGCAGTTGCAACAGAAGGACTACTCTTGTTAATTAGATCCAACTGCTCAATAAACCAGCATCAGACGTTTATAATTCCTGACGGTGAAAACTTTGCCTGCCAAAAGAGGGCGGCCACCACATTACAAGGGGATGTGTTAATGAAAGTCTGCTCTTAGGTTGAAGATACTGATATCGTAAAACAATGTTCGGTGATGTGTAGTTTAATCTCATTTCGTTCCCGATATTTTGCAAAAATACAGCTTAAAATCTTGATTTTTGAGGGATGATATCTTCCTTAATATTCGATTTAGGTATAAAGTGTTATATGTATGCAGAATATTCAATTTGACTTTGAATAAGGAATCATACGTAGTTTTTCTGTTTAAATCCACGACAACCTGTACATGTTACTCTGCCCATGATCCTCGCGTTATGGAATATTGAAATTTTAAATAAATCCACTATAATATAAGAGGCAGAGAAAAGCGATTAATAAACATAATCGGAGGTATTAATTTTCAAGCGAATTTTTATACTAAGCTTTTATGTATGGATGTAATTAATTATTTTCGGAACGCCAAATTAATGTGCTTTAGAAAAAAAAGTAGCTATAATAGTGTACAGAATCATGGAAGCCAATCACAATAAATGTCGTTTGTTTTGTACTAAACTTAACATGTATTGAGAAAAGTTGAATTCAATCTGAAAAGGCGTTTAAGAATACGGCCCTTATTCAAATACTTGCACGATTTCACGAAAATTTTTTTGTATACGTTAGACTGATAGACTTAAATTTTGTCTCACCGTGTCGAGTACTTCACTTTGCGTACTTCTTACAGTTCGGGCTTGTTCGCCATATTGTTTCTTTGATTTACTGCTTATTTAAGCTTCAAAGAATAAAAAATTCGAAAATGTCTTTGTAACTTAGTGGGCAGTAGAGCATAACATCTGCACTATTAACAGTAAGTTGATTGTTAATACATAATTCGTTTCTACAGCAGGATGAGTAAAATGACCAAAGGACTGAAGTGGCATTTTCGAACTTTTCCTCTGAATAGCATAAATCTGCACTAAATAAAAATATATACTCCTAGTTACGTGAGTGATACCTAGCCTTTAAAGAGTTATTATGTTCGTTTACGAATTAGTTAGGTGAATGACCTCCACGTGCCTGTATATTTATATTACTTTTGTATTTCCTGCTTTTGATTAGAAGTCGCGAGGAAAGGAATGCATTTAGTATAATTTCATTTTATGCATATTACACGCCTATCAGGATTTTAATCCAAAGTGTGTCAAATAGGAGAGGAAATTGTTTTCTAGTGCATATAAATGTAATAACAAGAAAATTTACAAGATATTTACTTTTGTAAAAAAATATCATATTTTCACTTGGCCGACGCATGAATAAAGTGATCAGGCACACCGCAGAGTTAATCGTACGTACGGTGGAAGAATATACAATCTGGATATAAGTAGATCTTACGCAGGGCTTCCAAAATAGCTCAGTTTACCGCGACAGACTAGAAATAAATATTTCGTGGTGATCAATAAAGTAAGAGCCAAATTACTGGGAGAGAAGGTGACTTCCTAAAACACGCTCCCGGGAATGGCATTCAAAATTTCGTTGTCAGTTTTGGTGCCTCTCACTCTCAGCTGCTAGGTAACCAAGCATAGTTCTTTGACGTATTTCAGTGAAACTATATTATTTGAAATACCCCACCAGACAGCAGCAGACTTCAACCAGAGAGAACTCCGTCGTAGCCTACCGAATTAATTCGAACGCTTCGTCAAAAAAACATCGTAAAAGTTCGTATACTGCGTGTAGTTCATTCACGGTTACTTCCAACTTTTCTGAAGCTCGGCTGCTTCCAGGATATTCCTCCGCCTCATGAAAACAAAGCTTAGCCACGTATTCAAATTTACACCAAAGGGATAACGTACTGCATTCGTGGGCACTCAATGTAATAATATATTGCATGAGAACTACTTCTTACTAGGCATTACCAAAACACATATTCTTTCACTGTTTCGTTCATATTAATTATAAATGAAATAATATAATTAATGTAAAAAATAAAAATGAAAGTTCAGTTTAACAAAATTAAGACACTTTATGTTAACAGAAGTATAAACGCTTGTGACACGTGACAAATATAGGAAACAATAACACACGTCGTAAATGGGGTGATTTTTCAAAGGTTTGATTCAAAAGTGGGAAGAAACCGCGAACAGACTATACACGTTATTGTTGCTTGTTGAACTGAACTGTGTCGAACGAGTTTTTATAAAAGAATGTCTCATAACATGCACTACGCCACATACTCCGATACAATTTTAAAATTTTTCCTTTTAATGTTCTGAAAGTTGTCCAAGTACTGTGTGCAATGAACTGTCTCCCTTCAAAGGCGGTTCTTCATAACAAAATTCCAATATTTTCCCATTAAGATGCTACCCATGTTTACCACACAGCCCGTGTGACTAAAGCTTTTAGTTTTTCACTCGAGACAAAATGCCTTCTAAATATAAATATGTCTTTGCGAGCGCTCTACAGAAAAATTCTCATTAATGATCTTGTATATTTACGATAAATATACAATAGATCATTGCAGTATTAAAACATTTCTGAAATGAAAGATAGCAAGATGTTAGACATAAAATATTTACATTCACCACTGTGGTTTCATGTCGTTAGAATAGGGTATGCATATATCAGTAATCTACTATATTTAATTTTGAAAAAATTAGTGTTTTTAAACCAACTCCAAGTATACCAACTACTTGTAACCTTTGGATGCCATACAAGTATTTCAGTTCTGATCCTTTGCTATGAAATGTAAAGCGTGGATTGGAGAGATTTGGGCGGCTCTTAACAACGAGGTCTTGAAAGCCGATGAGGGTGAAATGAGATGAGAATAGAGCAACGCCGGCGTGCAAGGGCGCGGAAAACGGGAGATCCCCGAGAATATCCGCCAACCAGTGGCATCATCTGGCACGATCCCCACTTGCGAAAATACGGAGTGGCCCGGCCGGGGACGCAAAATGTAACGCCACAAAATTTATGTACGTACCCGGAGTGCAATTCGAGAAACTAAGGACTCTACTTAGTTTGTCTCAAAATCTCTCAAACATGAATCCATAGCCTATAGAAGTCTTGCATAAGTGGAAGTCCATATGAAGAAGTTACCCACGACAAAGATTGATAGCTACAAACGAGCCATGATTCATGGAAACAAGGCATCATCAAGATGTTGACACCCGTGTGAGCTAAAACATTGGCAGGGTGATCCTGTTCAGAGGGTCCTGGGCAGATGGATACAGATGTGGCCGTGCTTTCAAATGTATTACTTTTTAACGTGTTAAGCTTATGTGCACAGTGAAGAAAACAAAATGTTCTTTGCTTGTATGCACACAATAAGGATTTTTTTTATCAGAACAATGGCCAAGGCGTTGTTCAGTTGACCGTGGAATCATTTAGAGCAAACATATCACGGCTGAAGAAGTAAAACTGATTAACGCGATCCTTATGTAACGAAAACAGCAAATCTATATAATGTTCTTTGACAGAGGACGATGGTACTGCTCGCCATGCAACTAACGCATATCATTGGTTGTACTTTCAAAGGCCGATGTTGCGGTGCCTTGAAAACTAAACATAACCTTTTATTAAACTGAAAATTGTCAGCCAGGTGTCTATAACTCATCCGTGATTCTAACCTGTAACCCCTCGCATCGTAGCCTGGCGTTCAATACAAGGACGCCACACAGGTTTGCCTTTGTTTGTGTTAACAGTGTATATGTCACCGAATCGATGACAAGGGTCTGTGGGCGGGACACGAGTTCCAAATACTTCCTCCTCTTACCTTTTCTTTTATATTAATTTTTTTGGCTCAAGATATGACGCATGACATTTCAGAACAAAAAGGAAATACAGAAAAGGATAATGAGAGTCTGTATTCCAGGTGTCAATAACAAGCTACGAACGTCGTGTAAAAAAAGTGGATGACTCGCTTGTTATTGTGTAACTATTCCAGTGTAGTGATATATAAACATTATTTAACACATAACGAATGTCAAGGGTCCGAAATTAATTGAAAACTGCACTGCTATTTACATTTAAAGTATTTGAAACTATTAGTTTTGTATTAAATTCGTTAGTGAGTTAATTATTTACTTAACAGCATAATGCCTTGAGGTCGCATTACACTGGACAGCCAAAAAAAAACTGGTATAGGCGTGCGTATGCAAATACAAGAGGTATGGAACCAATCGGATTAACGCGATGCGGTCGGCAGCACCTATATAAGAAAACAAGCATCTGGCAAAGTTGCTAGATCGGTTACTGCTACAATCGCAGGTCATCAAGATTGAAGTGAGTTTGAACGTGGTGTTATAGTCGGCGCACGAGAGATGGGACATAGCATCTCCGAGGTAACGATAACATTTGGATTTTCGCGTACGACCATTTCACGAGTGTACCGTGAATATCGGGAATCCGATAAAACATCAAATTTTTGACATCGCTGCGGCTGGAAAAACATTGTGAACGAACGGGACAAACGACGACTGACGAAAATCATTAAACGTGACAGACGTGCAACCCTTTCTCAAATTGGCGCAGATTTCAATGCTGGGGCATCAACAAGTGCCAGCGTGCGAACTATTCAACGGACCATCATTGATATGGGCTTTCGGAGCCGAAGGCCCACTCGTGTACCGTTGTTGACTGCACGACCCAAAGCTTTACGCCTCGCCTGGGCCCGCCAACACCGCCATTGGACTGTTGATGACTGGAAACACGTTGCCTGGTCTGACGAGTCTCGTTTCCAATTGTATCGGGCGGATGGACGTGTACGGGTATGGAGACATCCTCATGAATCCATGGACCCTGCATGTAAACATGGGACTGTTCAAGCTGGTGGAGGCTCTGTCATGGTATGGGGCGTGTGCAGTTGGCGTGAAATGGGACCCCTGATACGTCTAGATAAGACTCTGACAGGTGACAGATACGTAAGCATCCTGTCCGATAACATGTACCCATTCATGTCCATTGTGCATTCCGACGGACGTGGATAATTCCAGCAGGACAATGCGACACCCCACACGACGAGAGTTCCTACCGAGTGGCTCCAGGAACACTCTTCTGACTTTAAACACTTCCATTGGCCACTTATATCACCAAACATGGACATTATTGAGCATATCTGGGATGCCTTGTAACGTGCTGTTTAGAAGAGATCTCCACCGCCTCACACTCCTGTGGATTTGTGGATTGCCCTGCAGGATTCATGGTGTGAATTGCCTCCTGCATACCTTCAGACATTAGTCGAGTCCATGCCACGTTATCTGGCGGCACTTCTGCGTGCTTGCGGGGGCCCTACCAGATACTAGGCAGGTGTGCCAATTTTTTTGGCTCTTCAGTGTATTTTCAGTGATGCGAAATGACGGTTTATGAACTCCGGTGTTCTATTGTTAAGCCATTTTATTTGTAGCTTTATCAATGAGTGTACACACGTCACGCCATTCAATATAATTTTGAAAGATACTGCCATATTGAGGGAGATGAATTTCTTATCTTGGCTTACTGAAAAGGTTTTTATAAAAGTCACTGCCAAAATAGAGAAAAATAAAATAATGCTGCAATGGGTGATATGATTGGAAACATCGTGCTAGTGTATTTTAAAGTGATGTGATAATTAAGGTGTGGATGTAGTTAGAACGAAAACTAAGGCACGCTAGTGCATTGATATTATTATCGCCATGTTATTAATCTTCATAATAGAAAGATTTTTTTTGTAAGAAAAAAAGCAATGATTTAAGTTTTACATAGAAAAGTCATCCGTTATGTAATGTTTCCTCCCCAACAGATTCAAACAACTGCAGTTTAACTTCGAGCTTGCCAACATAAAATAAAGGTCTTAGAAACGGCACACTCCTTTCGACGAGACACCAGAAGAATTTCCTTTTGCTCTTATTTACTGCAGCTAAGACCCTGGTCAAGAAATTCTCTGAGCCATGAAATGAACTCTTCGTGAGCAATTTCCTTTTTTTAAAAGTAAACCGCTCGACATCTTAAGGGACAAGCTTAAGAAAGCACTGACTGCCGTATCGGGCTTTTTGTCAAGGTGAATCTCTAACCTTAGTTTAGCCACGAATTGGTCCCTGCAAATTGCAAATTCCACCGGGCACCATGCTCTATTTTATTATTCGCGGTAATACGAACTTACGTAACAGTTACAATGCTACATAAAATTCTAGTTTCTAAATGTTTAGTTCTTTACATAGTCCTATACAGATTTGTCCTTTTGTCTCTAAAGTAATAAATTATTCTAATTTTTTAGGACCACATTTATAGAAATTATATATTTTAAAGCACTTGTTAATGACACAGATTATTACAAATACCTTAAATTAACATTGTTGGTTATAGTCACTAAATATATAAACTGCAAGTAGAGTAATTGACACGTGTACAGGTACAAAATATACACTATACCCCCCATTAGATGGTAACTATTGGCATAATAGTGTTAAAATTATGCCAAGGTCAGTGGGCTTAACCAGGTTCGTTAAGGGATGGAGCTCTCGATTAAATAAAAGAGTTAATTACAATTCTCTTATTTCTTAACAATAACTACTCTCGACTAAGCAGTTCACAATAAATTGCTATCAGTTGTAATTTACAATTAATAAATTCAATCAAATGGTACAATTAACAATTACCACAAAGAAATTAGTGTAATTAAACAACTAAAACCAGTCCCAAGGAATAGTGTATCAAAGCTATTGAATTATGCTGTAAATTACATGTCCATATTCACAATTCCAATATTTATAATAAAGCGTTTATAACATGTTCATACAGCTCCACCTCAGTCCAGTCCAGATCCCACCAATCCGTAATTTCTTAGATATCTCCGAGCGCCCTCATGCATAGTAGCAATGAACTCGTCGGGAACCTTGCCCACTCGTATGTCTTCACCACAGAAACACTCCTCGGCCGTCATATCGCTGCACCAGACTTCGCCCGATTACCGAACTTCAGCTAGTGCCATTGGCCATGACCGAGAAATCTCTCAAAATGTCGTTTTGCGCCGAGGGTCGTAGTTCCCAGAATATTCTTGCACATCCTTTAAGCTCGTCAACTCTTCCGGCAAGGGGGAGAGGGGCTGTGACGCCAACCAGGTCGGTTGTCAATCATTCCCCCTGCTGCCGGGCGACAGAGCAAACCACCTGTGGGGTCGGGGGTGGGTGGTTGTGGGAAAGGATGCAGGTGGAGGTGGGTCAGCCCCCAACAGCGCCAGACCGCGTATTACAGGAACCCGTGCCCGATGCGACAGTCCGCTCACGCAACACTAGTATATCCGTATATTTAATAATTTTTCTTTGCATTTAGCAGGAATTTTATTAATTTAGCAATCACAATATTATTGAATGAACGTAACACAAATACACCAATATTCAAATATCCATAAAATTTTTAACATCTTTTACTATGCCAAAGGCATGTAAATGCTTGTATACCTTCCTTCCACAGAATATTTGAGAACACGGGGGTGAAACAGCCGCTTGTATGGCGCCAGCAATATGACCTCGCTTGCCAGTAAGATGGCGGCGTGCCACGCTGTAAAAAATACGTTGCAATTTGCTTGTATGACAAAGAAAAACATTATTTGAGCTGTTTTGTTTTAAGTAACACAATCCTGATTAAATTCACAGGTATTGTTTTAGACGCTTAGGTTTGTTGTTATTAAATATTTTCGTTGTACGTTTTTGTTGTATGACAATATATTATTTTTCTTTAAAGTGAAGAAAAATTTTTTTGAGCTTGTTATGTTTACATTTAAGAAATATTTAACACCAAAGGAAAGGGTTAAGTGACCTTAAAATTTTTCTTTCGTTCTTTATAGTAACGAAACTTACTGAATGTTACATTACCAAATAATGAATTCGTTAGATGATCGACATAACTGTTAAACTTTCAAAATACTGTAACTGACAATATGACAAAGGGCACTGCTGAAATATTGTGACCGCAATACAAGGTTACCATTGCTATACCTGTAAAAAATTTGTTGTTTATGGCAAACTTACTTACATTGGTTCGTATTTAACGATTTTTTTTGGCAACAAAGCATGTGTTGTAGCAAAAAAAAAAAAAAAAGGGGGGAATTATAGCGGAATTGCCAATTAGCCCCTTGAAAATACATCTTGCCCGACGGTGACCAATACGATATTGTTAAATGTTGCTGATCTACATCGCTTCCCTTGCCCCGTCCCGTTCAAGCGAGCGAAACAGTGTGCTTAGNTTTATTAATTTAGCAATCACAATATTATTGAATGAACGTAACACAAATACACCAATATTCAAATATCCATAAAATTGTTAACATCTTTTACTATGCCAAAGGCATGTAAATGCTTGTATACCTTCCTTCCACAGAATATTTGAGAACACGGGGGTGAAACAGCCGCTTGTATGGTTCCAGCAATATGACCTCGCTTGCCAGTAAGATGGCGGCGTGCCACGCTGTAAAAAATACGTTGCAATTTGCTTGTATGACAAAGAAAAACATTATTTGAGCAGTTTTGTTTAAAGTAACACAATCCTGATTAAATTCACAGGTAATGTTTTAGACGCTTAGGTTTGTTGTTATTAAATATTTTCGTTGTACGTTTTTGTTTTATGACAATATATTATTTTTCTTTAAAGTAAAGAAAATTTTTTTTGAGCTTGTTATGTTTACAGTTAAGAAATATTTAACACCAAAGGAAAGGTTTAAGTGACCTTAAAATTTTTCTTTCGTTCTTTATAGTAACGAAACTTACTGAATGTTACATTACCAAATAATGAATTCGTTAGATGATCGACATAACTGTTAAACTTTCAATATACTGTAACTGACAATATGACAAAGGGCACTGCTGAAATATTGTGACCGCAATACAAGGTTACCATTGCTATACCTGTAACAAATTTGTTGTTTATGGCAAACTTACTTACATTGGTTCGTATTTAACGATTTTTTTTGGCAACAAAGCATGGGTTGTAGCACAAAAAAAAAAGGGGGAATTATAGCGGAATTGCCAATTAGCCCCTTGAAGATACATCTTGCCCGACGGTGACCAATACAATATTGTTAAATGTTGCTGATCTACATCGCTTCCCTTGCCCCGTCCCGTTCAAGCGAGCGAAACAGTGTGCTTAGGACATAGTGGTAATCTGAGGAGTGCGCGGTGATTTACAAAGGCAAGTATGACAGGTAAGGCTCCCGTCTTTCAGCGGATTGAATTTCTGGTATTAGCTTTGAAAGAATGTTCTGGTCATCGCCCTAGTCTCTCTCAACGAGATTCAGGGCGAGGGGAACATAATAGATCGGGCCAGCGAAACTACTACTTGTTGGCCGCGACGGGCCCCCAAGCCGACGGTTTCGTGTTTGGAGGATTCTGCGACCTTGAGCAACAGGTGTGCGATAACAGCGAAGCTACGAGCCAGCAGGGCGTCGAGTGGCGGCGAGAGTGACCAGCGGGAGTGAAGTCTGCCGACTGCAAGCATCGGTGCAGTGGAGAGTGAGACTGACTGGCGGGCGGTACTATTGAGCTGGATGCGTGAGTATAAGACATTTGTAATAATGGCAATAGACAGACTGAATATGTGTAAATAATGAGTATGAATTAAATGACTGTAACCAATATAGAGTAAGTGATAATGACTTTAATAAAAATCGAGGTATACATTAAATGTTGCGCTCACTAAGAATTACAAGCGTGATAGTAGATATAAGGTAGTTAAAATGCAATGTATAATAGCTGTGTGAATAAATTAAAAATCAAATTATCTTATTTTATTTTTACTAAGACCTTCATACATGACGAACTCGAATACGCTCCTGGCATCTTGTAATAATAATTTCTTTTTCATTGGCTTAAGGCTGTTGCCTAGTTGAGAATTCGGTATAAAAAAATACATGTTAATGAAATTCGGATTTTTGACGTTGCTGTTAAAGATATATATAAACCACCGCGGACTTTTTTGAGCAGAAAAATACGTGCTTCTTTGCTATAGAAACCTTTTGTGACATTAATTTATAGTATGTTTCCAGGAAATATCAGAATTAATAATAATTAAATGAAAAATTACTGAAAAACAATTTGCTATATTTGCCTAGATACAGAGCTCGAGAGTATGATTTCTCACACTAAGGTATTTGTTTGAAGTTTATATCTTAAAAATTGGCATTATAAAACTGAATTTCACTAACATGTATTTNCTGAATTTCACTAAAATGTATTTCCTTAAGCCAAATTCTCAACCAGGCAACAGTCTTAACTTCTCTTCAACAACGAAGTCATTAAAGGTGCCGTCTGTGTGTCCGAGGCTTATAAGCGTGGGAGCGATGAATGAGAATTGCAGCTTATTGCGCTCCACAGTACGATGTGAGGAGTTGGGCTCGAATGTCGAGGGCGAATACACTCCGGAAGATGACACTCACACCAGGTCGACGTCGCACTCGCACGAAGGCAGAACCTCGCCTCGTCTCTGAACACAATAGAGCGTCGCCACGTTCTCTTGGCGATCCTTTGACGGCACCGCAGCAGATGCGCACGGCAGTGTTGAGGAAGGCCTTCTCGTAGCCCCGCTGCAAGCAGACGGTCCCCAGTCGTGCATTTTACTGCAGTTTTTTTGACCGAAGCTAGAGGTCGCATTCATGGTCAGTGCTGAGGCACGGCGAGTGCCTAAGTGGGTTTACAGAGCCCAAATGAGCAGGGCCTTTGTCTCAGAGCGCTTGCAGTAGAATCAGATGAACTAGTTTACTCAGTGCTCAGCACACATACTATTGAATTGCCTTTGTATGCTTTCCTTATGGCGGTGTGAATTTCGCCCAGTACACAACTATGTGTCCCAGAGATCGAAGCAAAGTAGGGGAGTCTACAGAAGAAAATACTTAACATTTCAGAGAAGGAAACGCATAAATAGGGCCATAACGATGGTTACTCATAAGCGTCTTTATGTGATATTCTGTTAGCCATAGCTTTATTGCTATTTGTGTGCAAAGATGTACGTTTGGCAACGCAGCGGGTTGTTTTCTGTAAAGTCAACTATCTGTTTGTTGAATTATATTTTTCCGTTATTAAAGAATGGATAGTGTCACAAATTTGTTTAATATAGTGAATTTCTAACTATAAGTTACATCTATTTCCTAGTACATTTTCGAATAATACTTCTAAAATAAATTTAAGCTACTTATTTCCACGGATACGTGATTTCAGGCGGTACTAGTTCATTTTGAGCATCAAGAGATAGCAGCACTGTCCCGTGGCCAAATCCGTCGCTTTGTAGTTACGTTAAAGCGAAAGTATCACTAGCGAATTATAAAATATACACCTAGAATTTTTTAACCAAACACTGTTTACTTGTGCGGAAATATAACAGAATATAATATTTCTCATGTTTAGGGCATTTAAATTTTTTTCTTTTTGTAAGACGTATTTGTAGAATAAACCTCTACATGTCACCCGTTTTCTTTCCTTTTTCGTTAATAAAGACACCTACTTGACCGGTCTTTATATAAAGGCAGTCACGAGGCATTCGAAAGACCATCATGGAGATGTATCGAGTTACATAATGCCATTTCCCCTCGCAAAGATAGTTAAGCGGTAACTGTCTTTATATAACGCCAGTGAAAGTTAGAAAATAGGGGCCCTGACGCCACATTCACTCTGACCTCTGCTGTGGAATCGCTACGGTCCGCCAGTGCTTCCCTAGCCTTGCGTAGATCTTGTGAAATTTAATTAATTTTCACAGCGCCATGAGGCGAGCACGTTGTTATAAGAAGATACATATTTCAAGACCTGTTTTCAGGAATATTGGTTCTTTCGATTGTGATGTTGCTAAGGATGATAATGTTTTTGTCAAGCAAGTTACTAGAGCGGAGGAGAGCTTCATTGTAGTGAATTTCACGTACAGGTTCGCTTTACAAGGAATGACTGCACACGATGGATCTGGAATTCTGGAGGTTTGCTTTTACAGGCATCCTCATAACAGAACAGTGGCTAGTGTTAATTATCTTAGTCAAATAGATGTGCGTGACATTATATGTTGGAAGACGTTTGCTATGAATGCCTGCCCTGCTCCTGAACACCGTCGGAAACACCGCGACGGATGCCTCGCGATCAACACGTGCAGCAATCCGTCGGTACGTCCACGCCCCATCTAGCGAAGTCCTGTGATGCGGCCTCTCTCAAACGGCTGTTGGTGCACACCAGGTGCACGTGACCGCCTTTGAGGCATAGCGATTCCTTCACTGCTATGATCCTTTCACAGTTACTTCATACTTTTCTGAAGACCTGCTGAAGTTCTACTTCCAGGATATTCCTCCGCCTCGTGCAAACTAAGCTTAACTAAGCCTGGAAAAATTACACCGAATGACAACGCACCGAATTCGTGCGCATCCAGTTGTAATAACATATTGCATGAGAACTATTTCTTACTAGGCGCTACCAACACAGATGTTTTATCACTGTTTTTATTCGTATTTATTTTAATGAAATACTACCTATAATTTATAAATAAAATATACGTATAACTTGAACTTGCCAAAAAAATAAGATACTTTTATGTTAACAGAGGTATAAACCGCTTGTGATACGTGGCATATTTAGGAAATAACTAAATACGACATACGTGGGGTGATTTTTCAAAGGTTTGATTCAAAAATTGTGAAGAAACCGCGAATAGATTATACACGTGAACTCGAATGTTCAAGCATCCAGGCGTACGAAGTGAATGTTATAACGCCATCTGTTGGCCGATGTCGTTCAAATTTTTGCCACTTTAGAAAAGCTTCTCCAGCATACAATAATTTTTAAGACTTTTACTTAGACAGCACTATTTACGTGGTTGCAATTTTTTTTTTCGTAGGTGTGTCTCTTGGAAATCAGTTATGCTGTTTGCTCGTACTACAATTTTAGTTTTAAGATAAAATTAGAAGTCAAGACAGATATAAGTTGTTCCCTTCCCGCAGGTGAACTAAGTGTCGGATTGCACTTCTGTTCACAGTAAAACATTTCTGCACTTATTACAAATTATTTTTGAAAACAAGTTGCCAAAGATATTCTTGTAACACTAAAACCGAAGTATTGTATCTTTACAGCACGTAGTTTGAAAAAAAAATCCACATTTGTTTATGTAGTTCATTATTTATAATAAACATNCCAAAGATATTCTTGTAACACTAAAACCGAAATATTGTATCTTTACAGCACGTAGTTTGAAAAAAAAATCCACATTTGTTTATGTAGTTCATTATTTATAATAAACTTGAAGTCTACAAAACTTGCCTGTTGAAATTCAAAATTATTTTTACACGTAACATGCCGAAGTTTTGTGAAATTTACCCTAATATATTTGTAGTGATACAAATATGTATCTGGCATCTAGTTTTCAAATAATAAAGAAAAAATTTACAATGTGACTTTAATAAACACTTACTCTGAAAACAAATTTGTGTGAATATTTTTAATTTGTTGTATCAAGATTTTAAGTTTAACATGCTTATATTTACTGTATGCTAAAAAAAAACACACGATAATGTTATTTTTCAAATGATTTGGTAATTTTTATAAAGTTTCATCATGCTACGATGCCATAAAATATCTTAAAATGAGGGACATTCATGTTGGCTTTTCTACAGCTTTAAGAAACAGGTACCTGGACAATCTGGAACGGGAGGAAGAAGGGGCAATGTCCTGTAGTAAACAACAACCACGATATTCTGAAAGCCGTGGAAAACCGAAATCGTAACGGCCGGAACTAGAATGGAACTCAGGTCGTCCCGAATGCGAGAACCGCGCGCGCATTATCAAGGCGCCACCTTATTCGGTCGAACCAGTCCACTGTCAGAAAACTTTTCCATAAAATCACTAAAAAGGCATCGATAAAAATTTTTTTTCTGAAATCTTAGTCAAATAATTTTAAACGCTCGGTTTCTTAAATAACGGATTGTCCGTATATTAAGAACATTTCCTTGAATTCACGGACTCTCGTAAATTTACAAGTAAATGAACACCTTATTAAAAGGGATTACGAAAAAAAAATTATTTCCGCTATGTGAGTTTTTATCAGTATATAAAAGGATATCATAAATTATATGTTTTTAATATGAATACTTTGATTTTTCAGTGGTTTTTAAAAACTAGTCAAAAAATTTTATGTCAGTAAAACGTAGCACCTTTTTTTTCAAACCTTGGCTTTTATTAACGCATATACTTGACATGGCACAATGGTCGTTCAAGTTTGCCCATATATGGCACTAAAACAGACGTACGTGAAGGAACACCCATGCCTTACCCAAGATTGGAACCCGGAACTGGAACATCATAAGCCAGTGTGTAGCCAACTACACTACGACGATCAGCCATCGAACATACACTGAGTGGCCAAATTATTATGACCAGCAGAGGCTTGCGAACAGGCCGTCGGCTTCCATAGCCTATACGGTGTAATGTGTGGCGAACAGTTCGTTCAGAGACCTTCGCAGTTGCTGCTTGATTAATATTCCCCACAATTTGACGTACTGTTGCTCTTCTGTTGGACTGGACAGCTCTGGCAAGTCTCCTTTCAGATCGAGCATTCAGTAGTCTATGACGACCACAACTCTGACGTTGAGACCTGGTTTTCTGGTTGGTAGTCCACTTTCTGTAAACATTAATAACTGCTGCTCTCGAACACTTCACAAGTGCAGCCGTTTTGCTGATACTGGTTCCGACGCTTCGAGCGCCTACAATCATCCCGCGTTCAAACTCTGTTAAATCACGTTATTTGCCGATTTCTTTGTAAGAAACATAGTGCAATTGATGCTTCACTTGTCCTGCATTCCCTTTTTATAGCTATCTCGCCCTCTAGCGGCAACAACGTGAAGTTATGGCCGATCTGCGTGTGTCAGGTGGTCATGATAATTTGGCCACTCAGTGTATGTACAAGCAGGAAGTGTTAACGTGTTACTATATAACAGTGAATTGTGGCACACTATTTTAGTTTCTAGTATTGTTGGAGTGTTTGTGGGATTGCTAACAATTTTGCGGGAGGTTAGTGTTACTTTTAGACGTTCGAAAGACTACGTTTAATTGTCTCGAATCTGTTTACTGCCGCAGGAACGATAATTTTCCTGTTGCAGTGACCAAGAAAGCTTCGTGTAGCCTCGGCATTGTTCGTTATCGGAAACCGAAGCCGTTCGAAGTACGGAGACGTGTCGTATTTTGTATTTACGCAACTCGATTCCGTTTTATGTCACTACGGAGTGCATTCCCGTACATTAACCATATATTTTCGGAAAAAAATTCCGCTAGTATAAAGACAATTTTTAAGAGCGTTGGAAATCTTTCACAGCATACGGTAGCCAATCAGAACTCAAGGCCATAGCAGCCGATGAGGAACTGTGTACGACCACACGAAGGAAACTGCCAAGTCATTACACTACCATGTTGTCATATCGGTCTCATTGTAAATAGTTGTGTTTCTTCCAATTAAAAAAAACTAAGGAATATTTTAAAGTAAATCTTGTTTCAGGACAGAAATGAAAGTGGATATTTATTGTTATGTTAAACAGCGTGTTAAACCATATGGACAATGATATGCCTTTTCTGAACGAATTGCTGTATTGGAAGCCTGTAGTCGCCGTTTTAAAATTCCTAGGGAATAGAACACACGCGATGCATGTTTATGTTTTTTTTTTCCATCTCCGTCGCATTGCTTCCTTAAGGCCGGACGTGACCTTGAGGTGTTTAATTTATTTTTTACTAGGAAGGACCTTTTAACAGTTGTGTGGTGTGACCGCGACACGTAATCTGGCGGAGAGATCGGTCGCCCAAGGTCACGCCAGGCCGGGGAGAAACAATTAAGGACCTGTAACCTACCGCCGCTTCCTGCAGGCGTAGGTTATACATAATTGCTAACTTTTCTGAGAGAAAATTACTAAATAAATATACAAAAATCACCAGAAACTTACCAGACTCTAATCTCAGTATATTTCAATTAAATTTAGACGAATAATTAAAAATATGGATTTCGCAGTTTGAGATATTATTTATTATTTTCATTACAGTTGCTTACCACCACACACATATACATATATATAATATTTTTACCACTACCAAAAATTTTACCTATAAAAAATTAAAACTGGAAAAAAATTATCACATTAAAAATACTTTAAAATCGTATTCGCTAAATATACGTACAAACACACTATACTCTCAAGTTGTGTATATGGATACTTGAGTACTTAACCCAGTGCAGAGGTTGCCAAAACTTTGATTACTACGGGGCCAAACCATATCGTTCGCCACGCAAGAAACATCACAGCAGATAGTCAGTTGCAGTAAAACATGTAGGCCTAATATGCATCACAAGATAGTTATGTGCTCTCTCCAGATGTAGATCACACATCAAAGGGAAAGGAGCAATACTGAAGACACAAAAATGTTATAATCGTATAACATTAAATAATATTTTCAATAGATCTGACACTAGGTTTTCACAGAAATCGTTTACTTTTCGATTTGTCGCAAATATGAAGTTTGGCCACCAAGACATTCTCGAGAAATCGCCCGGATATGGTGAGTGAATCGCCAGGTTGGCAACTGTGCCGTAGGCAGGGCTGTTGGGACAAGATCGTGACGAATGGCCCGGCGGAATGAATAGCAAGGGTCCTCCAGGCCGCGACCGACAATCGAATCAGATCACAGAGCACCTCTGCCTCTCCCGCATCCCCGCATCAGTCGATCGCGCTACCGCTGCGGGTAACGCTGCTCGTGAATTATTTGTTGCTCGTTCAGCAAACAGCGCGTCACAGCGATGCGTCGCACTGCAACGAAGCCTCTGTTCCGGAGCAACTCACTGCCGCGGACCCACGAAAACACTGGCCGGTAACTAGAATGAGTGCTCTCTAAAGCCCGTGGGCCATGATAAAATTTCCTGAAGCCCTGCTAAAGTTCTACTTCCAAGATATCACTCCGCCACATGCGAACGAAGCTTAACAATGTTGAGGTTTATTCTGCTCAGGTTACGAACAAAAAATGATTTCTTATGAGGGAGTTTTTGACGTAGGGAAAATGTCCGCCGCTAGGTGTGCAGTGTTCCAAAAGGTAACTTTTAATTAAAATTCTAAGCTTCGTGAATTATTAAAGAGAAAGATTTTATTTTGTTAGGAAGTTATTTTATGCTTGATTTATGATTATTGGAATTATCCTGTTTTTTAACGTAGAAAATAGAAGAAATACGGTACACATGCGACACTAACGCCCACCTAGTGGCGAAAATGTTGATTGCCAAACTTCTAACATTGATCTTCCCAACCTGTAGTAGAAATAACCCTAACCAAGTCCAGAAAATTACACTAAAGGGGCAACACACAGCATTCGTGTCACTCAATTAAATACAATTTTGAAAGAGTTATATTTCTTATAAGCTGCTCACGGTAAAGTGAGCACTTTTGAGGCCCTAGTTACTTTCTCCTTTCAGCCATTTTTATCCTTTAAGCGCCTTTTTAAATAAATATTGTTATGTAAGTAATACGCAAAGTTTGTATATTCCACCGCACTCGAAAGTTAACGTCTAAGGCTAAAATAAAATATATTTATTGACTATTATACCAAATAAGAAGGCTTTCAAAAGTGCTCACTCTACAGTGAGTAGCTTATACTAGGCATTATCAACACACTTATTCGTTCACAGTTTTAAATTCATATTGGTTATATATTAAATATTATAATTTATACAAAATATTAATGAATGTTTAATTTAACCAAAAATAAAGTACGTCTATGTTAACACGAGTATAATAGGCTTGTGATACATGGCATATTTAGGAAACAACGAAACGATTTATGCGCGGGGTGATTTTTCAAAGCTTTGATTCAAAAAGTGTGAAGAAACCGCTAGCCTACAGACAATCAGTTACTGAGGGTTCTTTTCTTGAATAACCTATACAATTATACTTGCTGTAGCACAAATAAAGGCGAAATGCATTTTTTATGAAAAATACTTCTGCAACAGTGGTTCAGGAACAATCTTCTCTCACGACTACAGCATCACACGTGTTAAATAAACACGAATGTTTGCCAAAATTTTCACACAATGCTTTTTTAGAATCAGTAAATATTTACGAGTTTTGTAAGTTATTATTTAGTAAATTTTTAATAGTATTATCGTGGTTTTTAAAAACAAAATAAACAATGACTCTACCACCCACTCTCTAATAGTTAAAATTTCAACCTTGTAGGAAATATTACATCGAAAATTTCACATGACCAATTAAGAAAACGTCTATGAAAACGGCCAGCAGATGGCCAAATTTCCCATAGAACCATCCATACAAGCGGCCATTCAGTCTTGTGTGGAATCTTCCAAGGGATCTTCCATCGAGGAACACATGTTTAAGAAATAGTTCGAAAATTCACCGCATCGGTGTGTATCCGTATTGAGGAAACACGAATGGTATAAGCTCTTCACGATCAAGTAAGCACTTTTGAGGGCAACCTTTGAAAAAAAATCCCTACGAATTAATTACGTACTTCGACAGTGAACTGCAGTTATGTTGGCAGCGAATTAAGGAAAATTGGCCCAAGTCTTGACGTATTGCGATTGTGATGATCAAATTTATTGCAAATCAAATTTTTTTTTTTTTTTTTTTTTTTTCGTATTTGCACATTAGAGTACGAATTGGCATATTACATTTCCATGCCTAGCAATTTTCAGTGGCGCATGAATGAAGTCACTAGGCTCCTAGCTGCGTGAATCTTACTTAGAGTGGAATAATACAAAACGAGGAGAAGAAAAGTAGATCTTAAGCAGGGCTTTCAAAAATGCTCAGTTAACCGTGAACAGTCTATAAAATATTTTCCCCTACATCCACGTGAGATTTTATAAATCAACTTAGGAAACCGTCCGATGCGCATTAAAATTTACAACTTTTTATAGCAGTCAAGGCTCAATATTCCCATATTTGCAGCCTCGTGAGTGGCAAATTTTCCATGTAAATGTATAGGTCAATAACTTCCATTACAGTTAATGAAGTTTACCGAAACTTTTTTACAGTGCACTTTCTGACGTGTGCTTGGTAAAACGTCCCTTTAAAAGGAATTCTTTTTTAATTACGGCCTGTGAGTGCCCTTGACTTTTGTGCGATTTTGTGAGGCCCACATTTATGGAAACTGCAAAAGTATGCATATCTTATCCCAAATCCGAATCCAATTTCAACTTACAAAGTTTATGGTAAAAGGCAGAGTGAATACGGAGCTTAGGAAGTGAGTCGATGACGAAGACCGCCATTATAAACCTCAGAACGATTAGTGAGGAATAAAAAAAAATTTCTCCTGCGTATCAAAATCAATGTCGTTACTAATTGGTCTTTTAGGGGAAGACGGTTTGGGTAAGGACTATTTAAGAAATTCATATAATTTTCTGGAAACTTTTTCTTGCCATATACGAAGCGTTACTGTTTAAGATATACGTATAGGCTATTCACTATAGAGAGAGTACTTTTGAAAGCCCCCTTATTGCGAACAATACTCAATAAATATATTTTATTTTAGCCTTATACGTTAACTTCCGAGTACGGTGAAATATACACACTATGTTAATTACTTACACTGCATGTTTATTCTAAAACGTGGTTAAAGGATAAAAATGGCTGAAATAAAAAGTAAAGTGCTCACTTTACCGTGAACAGCTTATCATAATCAAGATCTTGAAATTTAAAATTTTTAAAGTATTCCTAAGGGACATACAATTTTTAGGACTGTCGAATCTTTGGAGGGACACTTTATTCGGTTCCCTTTACTGCGACCGCGAAATGTAAACCATTCATTGTAACTTCCAAAAGTTCTGAAGCCCTGCTAAAGTTCTACTTTCGGGCTGTTCCTCCACCTCTTGCAAACGAAGCTTTACTACGCCTAGAAAATTACACGTAAGGACAACGCACCTCATTAGTGCGCACTCAGTTTAATACGTAATATTTTGCATTAAAACTATTTCTTACTAGGCATTACCAACTCACCCTTTTTCTTTATTTTTTATTCATATTAATTATGAATTATAGATTATAATTTATAGGTAAAATGTAAGTAACAGTTCAATTTAACTAAAAATAATGTACTGTTATGTTTCCAGAGGTATACAACGCTTGCGATGCCTGACATATTTAGGAAACAACCAAACAGGCCATACATGTGGTAATTTTTCAAATGTTCAATTCAAAAAGTGTGAAGATACTGCGAATAGACTATACATTCGGTTACATTATTGCAATAGTTGCGTTTTTCCCAAACGCAAAGCTGGGAAAATAAAATTCGTTTTCACATGAAAAAATATTTATTATTATGTCTAGGGACAGGTGTTTTTTTTTTTGCGAAAATATTTTAAGACCAGTCGTACTCGAAAACACTTTCGTTCATATGCACTTTCGTGGTTGGATGATTTTTAAATGTCACGTGACTCAAGTGTCTGCCCGCTAATCATGGACGTTCAGAGTACTTTATTACGATTGGCCCAGTCAAATAGGAACGTCTTCTCACGTAGACACGCGGCCTATAACCAAAGGAAGTTGTGATCGTGGATGTAGGATATTGAAGTCTGGCTTGGCCATAAATATTTTCGCGAAATACACCTGTCCCTAATTACATGCCCTTGGCGTATTCTTTCAGATTTGTTTATGTTTTGTTTACAAGTGGTGGAATGATACTTAATGGCTAATCCGGAAGAATAATATTAGCAGTGCTTCAGAATTTTTTGAAATAACAAAGAATAGGCACTGCGTTGTCACTTAACTCTGCAAAAAATGGCCAAATCGTAGACTAAAGATGAGGTAGGCCGATCGCGCTTGCTACGCACAACCATACTCAAGTGAACATGTGAAATTATAAAAAAAAAATTATATATTTGACAAATATTCTGATCCTTACAGTTACATGCATTAAAAACAGAAGTCAAAAGAAATAATTTCAGTACTAACAAATGTTTAATTAACACTTTTAATGCAATGATTAAAGACCAGAAAAATTCGCGAGTTCGATGACCTGTAGGCTAGACTGAAAATTCATGTGTACAAATATGTCGATATGACTGCACATTGGTTGTCTGTTGTCACAGTGGAAGGCCACTATTGGACCAGCATTCTCCAGGAGGTGTCAAACACCGTGTGGACCAATTACTGAAGTTATATAAGTGCACACGTTTTGAAGTACAGCTTGTTCCGAGATGAATCCGCGAATTTTTCAGGTCTCTAGCAATGATAAGTCATGGAACTGCATTCCCGCCGTCGTCGCCAACTTTAACGGGCGTATGTCTGTCGGTGTTCCCGTTCACGTATATTCGTATGCAGGTAGGTATCGGTGACATTTTCCCGACGTTGATTTCAAAACTGCTCATTTTACCTACAGCAGCTTACAACAAATAAAGTTTTAATATGGTAATGTAAGTAAATAAATCTTTTCAAGTTTTACAACTTGACGTTTTTGTTTCCTGTTGAAATCCTTCATTGGGATTGTTCATAATATCCTTAAGCCTCAAAAATACACTAACAAACACTTTTACTAACCTAATTATCATGGAAATCACACACAAAATCTAGAATCGTATCATTGGACGAAGACATTCAAATGACCCGCTTAACTTTACAGCCAACCAAATAAATGCCATTACTGAACCAAAATTCTTTTGTTGCAGCAACAAAATGCTGTAATAAGAGAAATCAGATGCTCCCAGGTATCCAAATGCTTTATTCACTTCAAACGAAATACTGTTTTGACTCTATCATGATATTTATGAAGTTTACGGTGTCCAAACCGATTAACTGAACGTACTTGTAAGATAGTTATGGGTACAAAATACATTTAGATCTTAGGACAACCAAATTATTGTTCAGGTGAACAAATATTTTTTAATAATTTATTTTGTTCAAGAGAACGGATGCGTATTTTTGGTGCAACACCAGGTTAGTTGAGTGAACAAATTATTGTTCATTGTAAACAAATCCATACAAAAAGTTATTTGCTATGTGCAACTAAACGTTTATCTCAGTGCAAGACGTAAGTGAAAAATAAACTAAAACAGTGGCCCAAATGATTAACGAGGGACGTATCCCTGCCATATTGGATATACGTATATTCCTCTATAACTTAATTCCCAGATTCAATACTAGCAACCCAAGCTTGTTAAGTTGGAAGGAACATCTTAAAAGTTATTTCGAAATCCAGTTTATTTTTCTCGTGTGATTGGTTTCACGTTTGTAACCGTAATAGATGTTTCCTTCGTTATTTGATCATTTCTATCTTGAATGGGAAAATATTGATATACCTGAAACCGTAAGAACTTCGGAAATTGTGTTAATTAATCCTCTATGTCATGTCAAGCTTTGATTTTAATGTCTGGTCATGAAGTTACATAACGGAGATTTATAACAACAGAGAGTGGGTTGAGGTGCAGAGATTTGGGCAGCTCATAGCATCAGGGCCTTGAGAGCCGATGAGTATGAAGCTAGGTGAGCAAGGAGCGGCGCCGGAATGCAAGGGCAGGGATACGGAAGATCTCCGAGAAAACCCACCAACAAGTGGCATCGTTCAGCATAATTCCCAAGTACGAAAAAAAAAATCCGGGAAGTGACCCCGCCGGGAACCAAACCCGATGCGCCTTGTTGGGACGCGATTAATCTGACCACTATACCACCGCAGCCCCACTATTTAAAAAACAATTCAAAATGGAAGAGATACTACCCCCATACAGGGGGTAGCAACGTGAACTTTTTTTTTACAAATGGACGTTTTGAAAACTTATGGCCAGACATAAATAATCAAAGCTAGACTTGACGTGGAGGACTTACTTAACGATTTTTTTTTAATTTGTATTGTTTCAATTATATATGTATTTTGCCATGTGGGATTGACATTATTAAATAATTAGGTTATATTTGATTACGGTTACAGATGTGAATCTGAACATGTAAGAAAAATAAGATGGATTTCAAAATAATTGTTAAGATGTTCCCTATGCCTTCACTAGCTTGGTTTTTTAAATATTGACTCCAAAAATTTAGTTATGAAGGAAAATACGAAACTCCAAGATGGCAAGGATGCTTGCCCCTTAATAAGATGACTGTAAATAAGTTTTGTTTGTTTGTTTTGGTGAAGGGAGGTGGCTGCCCCCTGGAGCCCTGACGTAACGAGTTTTCTTGTTGCAGGCTCGTGCGACGACGCCCTGGGGATGCAGTCCGGGGACATACCGGACTCGGCCATCTCGGCCAGCTCTTCGTATGTGCCCAACGTGGGACCTCACAACGGCAGGTAAGACACCAGAGCGCGAGGGTTCTGCGCACGTTGCATGCTGTCACACCACTCAAGGCTGTTCACGGTAAAGTGGTAAGTACTTTCAAAACCAACCTTAGAAAAAAGCCACTGCTCCTACCCGCATATATTTCAATGCGCGCACCGCGTGACATGCGCCCAGTGAAGTTGTTAACGATCCAGGGAAAGTAGTTCCATATCTTAACGTCGAATAAAAAGTATTAGGAAACCATTTGTAGAGACCTGAAGAATTCGCTGATTCATTTCGGGACAAGCTAGAATGCAAGACACGTGCGTTTATATAATTTCAACCATCGGTCCACGCGGTGTTCGACGCCTCCTGGAGAACGCTGGCCCAATTGTTGCCTTCCACTGTCACAGCACACAACCAACGTGTAGGTGATGTTTCCATATTTGTCCATACGACTGTGCCGTCTAGCCTATAGGTCATTAAACTCGCGAATTTTTCAGGTCTGTAACCATTTGTGATAAGATAATTTATTTCGTTCACTTTATGTTGTTTTTTTATGCATCGAAGTGTAAAAGTGAGCATATTTGTAAGATATTTACTTCTCTAATAATTACGCACTTTCCCTTGACCGACGCATGAATAAAGTGACGAGGCCCACGGGAATGTTAATTTTACATGAGACGGAAGAATACGCAACGTGTTTACAAGCATATCTAAGCAGGGCTTTCAAAAGTGCTTAGTCTACCGTGTATAGTCTATACTTTTGGCTAGGACCACAAGTTTTTCGCGAAAAGAATTTCCGCACATGCTAGATTTCAATACCCTACGGGCATACCATAAGAGTATAGGTAGCGTGTCACCGTGAGAAGACACTGTCTTACTTGACTGGCCAATCAGAATTAGTTTACTCCGACACTGGTCGTCTGTGATTCGCGGCCAGAGACCTAAAACGCGCGCGAGTTAAAATCATCCAACCGCGATACTAGTTCTGATCTAAGGTGTTTTGGAATACAACTAGCCCATGGATGGAATCTTTTCGCGAAGAACAGGTGGCCCTAGCGACTTCCCTAGTTGCCATAGAGGTCTCGTTGAAAGCAGTCGTGCATATTATTATTATTATTATTTTTAAAACTATGAAATATTTCAATCTAAATATAATTTTTTTCCAGGGGAGAAATTAAAGTCAATATTTCGTTTGCCAATTTACAGATTTGGGAATAAATATCGTGAACAGAGTGCTACTTAACAGCTGTTCTGTAAAACACTGTTTCAAACTATATCGACGATACAGTATCTTTTCTGAACAGATCTCTGTGTTAAAACCTTACAGTTGTCGCTTAAAAATCATTAGGAAACAGAAAACAGGCTAAGCTTATTAATGCTTTTGTTCATCTCAGTCGCAATGGTTCCTTACAGCCGGGCGTGACATTGGGGGGGTTTCTTTTTTTATTCATTTTTTTACTAAGGAGACCCCTGTATGCTATACAATACAAATGTGAACAAGCGCGGTTTCTACTGCGAACTCCAGCCCGCACGCGCCAGTAGGCCAGAAAAATGTGTTGGAATGCCGTTCGCCAATCAGCGCCCGGTAACCCGCCCGCCCGCCGGCAGCCCAGCCAATAGAGAACCTCCAGAAACATACAGCAGTCAATCAGGTGAAGAAGAGCCCGTTACCAAAAGCCCCGCGCAGCCAATCAAAGAATGGGCACGCCCACAATCCCCCATGGAATTTCGTCTCGGCGTTCTCGTCCACTCTGTGACCGTAGCATATTCGCGGAATGTTCACATTTCTTAAAGCAAACCTTTGAGGAAGTGCCTCGTGTATGACAGGTTTTGGCGTACTCCATGAGCGTTTTATGCATACGTTAATATTAAGAGCGCGTGATACATGAGTTAACGATATAAATGTTAATTGTATTTTGACAAGTTCATCGAGACCAGTGCGGGATAACCAAGAAAGAACCACCTGAATAAATGTTTCCACTATGTTTGCTGTAAGCTGACACGTGTGTTTCTGTCGAGATGCTTCTCACGTCTTGAAATTTGACATGCCATTGCAGCACAAGAAATTGCACAAAATAAATGCATCCGTACGGCAAACTATTTGCTCAAAAGTTGACAAAAAACCATTAAAGTCCATTAATGGTTACTTAGAACTTTTCTGAAGCCCGGCTAAAGATCTACTTTCAGACTATCCCTCCGCCTCACGCAGACAACGCTTAAACACGTGTGTAGAAAATTACGTTAAAGGGAGAAGGCATATCATTCGTGCGCCTTTAGCTTCCTCGTACTTTGCATGAAAACTAGGTCCTGCTTCTTACTAGGCATTACCAACACATCTATTTCCTCTCCGTTTTTATTAAAATAAATTGTAGATGCAGTATTATAATTTATACATAAAATATAAGTAAAAGTGTAAATTCACCAAAAATAAGATATTTTTATGTTAACAGAAGTATAGAACGCTGAAGATATATGGCATTTAGGAAACAGCCAACCACGTCATATATGGGATGATTTTCCAAAAGTTTGATTAAAAAAGTATGAATAAACTACAAATTGGTTATACCATTCCTCCTTAAGAGTGCTAATCACCAAAAATTTTATTATTTTATATTTATACGAAATACCGTTAAACTTGTAGACATTACCTGTAAGTGTTCATGACAAGTAAGAATCACAATTGGAGTTATTTTGGGGNGGGGGGGGGGCGCGTACGAATAAAAGAAACGAAAAAATTTAAACGGTTGACTCAAGTGTCATGCCCTAATTCATTTTAATGTATGGTTAGCTAAATTTCCTTTAAACAAATATATAGACTACTTTATAAATATGCAAAAACATTTCGTTAATTTTAACATTATTTAAATATAGTAAAAAATGTTTCATAGGTTGATTTTAAAGATTTCTTTAAATAACTAATGGTTTCAGTGTAAATTATATCATTTCGGTGAGTTAATTTTTGTCGTTTGTAGTTCCAAAACACGAGTGATTCTGACATTGCATTACGATGGAAAAAATATGCGGCCTGATNAATTTTTGTCGTTTGTAGTTCCAAAACACGAGTGATTCTGACATTGCATTACGATGGAAAAAATATGCGGCCTGATTTTTTTATGCAAGGAAGTACTTACTTGTAAGCAATACTTACTTATAAATAATGCCTTAATTTTGAACAGTTTTTTGTGAAGGTGTAAAAAAATTAAAATTTTTTTCAACCAGCACCCCTAAAGTGCCTTATTNTAATTTTGAACAGTTTTTTGTGAAGGTGTAAAAAAATTAAAATTTTTTTCAACCAGCACCCCTAAAGTGCCTTATTTTTGAATAAATAAATTTTAGTTTATGGATTGTCTAAAAATAATTGCATTAATTTCATATGTATAAACAACCAGAAGGAAAATACATGTTGGTAATATATAGTAAGAAATAGTTTCTATCTAAAATATTAAGTATACGATTCTTGCTGACAAATTTACATTTGGGTATCAGTGCTGGAGACAAACATTGTTTTGTACAAAAAAATATTTCTGCTGCGTCTAACTCGCAAATACGGAATTTTTTGTTACCATTGGCATTATTTTACAAACGAGTTTTCTTTACTTATTTGTTTGTAATTTGGATTCAGCGGCGTCCGTTACAGATACCAGTGTTTATTCTCTCTCTTTTCAGAGCTATAGATAAATGTATAAAATTTATTCCGTATATTACTTGTCTATGTTTGCAAATGTAACATGTTCTTTGAGTTTTTATTAAGCGGAATTTTCCGTGTGTCCTAGAGAAAATTCTACCATGAGATTTTTATGGCAAAAACAGAGAAATCACGAAGTAAATGTTTAAAAATGGCTATATTTTAAGGATGTGAAGGTACAAGTCAAACATCACTTAAAAAGTGATAAAAATCATCAAGGTTGCGTACACTACTCATTATTAAGGTTTACTTCTGAAGTAGTTTAGATAATACAAGCGCCGTACAAGACGGTGTTTTCCCTACTTTTTTCACAGTATTTTTGACCAGATGATTAGGTTTCACAGTATCGCACCCTTATCATTTACGTGTTTATAAGTTTGAGTTATAAGCCATTTAAAAGAATTGAAGATGAGGTTATGGCAGGGAAGAAGAAAGGTAAGATAGGTTAAGAATAGCGAGCAAAAAAAAAGTTTGGGGAATGGGGAAGGGACTGTAAATGGAAAAAATAAAATAATTGCAAGAAGAAAGAAATGAAAAAAGAAAATAATTGCAGGAAGAAAGAAAAGAAAAAAGAAAATTGTCATGAACTGGAAACTAGAAAATAAGTAAATATTTGTTGGTGGAAGACTTGGAGAGTTTTATGAACGGAAGGAGAGTTAAAGGGGAAGACTTCAGATGATCGGCAATGTTGAGAGAGATGGAAGATGTGCGAAAATGAAGAGCGTAGCAGAAGCCAGGTGGAAAGATGTCATGTAAAAACCTGTCAACTAACGAAACTCCATCAACCAAACATAGCGTTTCAACATCTTGAAACCCAGATGTTACTTTTAGCTCATATTTACCTTAAAAGATATACCACGCTAAACACAGGAACAAAGAAGAGTCACTCAGTTAAGCATGTCTTAAGAATATGACGAAAAACGTAGGGTTCCTACTCCTGGGTAGTCNTGGGTAGTCGAAGAGAAGGGGGGGGGGGGTTGGACAATTTCGCGTTATGAATGGATTTCCAGTTACATTTCGCAGTCATCCGTGGTCTACAGGAGTATAATTTATTCTCTGATCCTTTGCTTAAATTTTAAGTCAGTTTCGCTCTTAACCGCGTTGTACGTAGTTTCCTTCGTCTTAGTAGTGGAAAAGGAGTCCTTCAATGTCTGAAGAGCTAATAATAACTTAACTGGAAAAGTAACAGAACTGTACAACGATGTTGTGTCCTTCTTGTCAAAACAAAATAATTCGCAACATTTATAAATCATTTTTCACTGCTATACATTGTCAGATTTTGCTGAAAAGTAATCTCCGAGCTACTGATACTGCTCGTTTCATTCTACTACTACACACGAACCAATTAATTTTCTGATTAACTGTTTTCTATGTCACAGCTTATTTCCTCATTCTAGTCTAGTGGACATTATAATTACCATTCGTATCTAGTTGACTGCGTGTTATCAATCATACAAATGAAATGAAGTTAAAATATTAAAAAGCATTACCAACAACTTTTTTAACAAATTACTATTCCTACTTTTTCGTTCCACCAGGCAACTGATGATTTGTAATTCTGTATATTTCGAAAATATTTAGTAAGCCTGCGAGTGTTATCAAAGTTCTAACTAAAAAAAAAAAAAAAAATGTAATTGTTTAAACTTACAAACAAATTCTTCCAGAAATTTTTAGTTAAATAAATACGTTTGCCCGGAGATCTTCTCGCCGATTAGGGAGGAATAGATGTAAAGCAGTTACCCAACCCACATCACAAGGTCAGCAACCTTGTGCAGACGAAGTGTAGCATCATACCTATTGTTTAGCCTTCATTATGAAGTATAAGTGTTTCTTTTCGAGGTTTTTAGAAGCTGGCGTAATTTTAGGGACAAGTGATTATATCCCAGATTTGCATACTTGGAAAATATCAAAAATTAAAAATAATCGGAAGAATTTAGTTTTTGGATAAGTTAAATTGCATAATAATTTGACAGCTTAACAATTCGCGTAACAGTACAAACGAACGCAATGCATTTTATTTAAAAAAAACTATTTCATTAAAGTCATGTTAATTTTAATTTTATTTATTACTTTTTTTAAATATATCTTTTTATTTTAATGGTAGTTCTTCTAGAACAAAACAGAGTACGTGCATACGCAGATGTGAAAAATATGCTAATCAGTTTTTTGAGCAGATGTAAGGCATCAATATCCGGATACAGTTTATGCAAAAACAAGTTAGACAAGCCCTGAAAGTGGTATAATTGAAATCACCGGTGCCTTCACGCGTGCTTTCAATGCTCGCGCCCTTCAAACTAAATTAAACCAGTAGCGTATTAAAAAGGAGATCTTCTGCAATGTATAATTCATCCTCTCGGCTACAAAATTTTCGAGAAACACTACACGCGTTTTCATCCCCACAGGATGAACACATGCTCGGTAGGCAAGGCGCGCGTCGTACATAGAAAAAACATTATAGAACATCCATAGCCCATCCACAGTTACTTTTAACTTTTCTGAAGCCCTGCTAAAGTTCAACATTCAGGCTATTCCTCCGCCTTATGTAAAGAAAGCTAAATCGAGTATAGAAAATTACACCAAAAGGAAAACGCGCCACATTCGTGAGCACTCGGCGTAATGATACCTTGCATAAGAACAGTTATTGCGGGAACAGTTATACTTGTGGGGTAAGAGTAATGTTGGTAAGACGACATTTAAAACGAAAATTAAATGCAACGACCTCCCACACCGGCGGAGAAATAATCTAGTAAGGTCTAGTTTGCCGGTGTGGGGGTTAGCGCTAAGCTCGACGCGGCCTAGGCGAACACTGGTTGATTGCTTCAGGCGACTGACTTGATTCAACTGCTCGATATAAACTGCCCGAAGGCGACAGGCACACGTGTACTTGTGCTGCCTATCAACCCCCCTCTCCTAAGATAAGGGCCTGGTGTGGGCTGCCACGCACACACTCCGCACGTTATCGAAACTGCGTCGTAGAAACTTGTCGAGCAAAACTGTCGACGCAGTCTGTTACCAACACACCTATTTNGATATAAACTGCCCGAAGGCGACAGGCACACGTGTACTTGTGCTGCCTATCAACCCCCCTCTCCTAAGATAAGGGCATGGTGTGGGCTGCCACGCACACACTCCACACGTTATCGAAACTGCGTCGTAGAAACTTGTCGAGCAAAACTGTCGACGCAGTCTGTTACCAACACACCTATTTTCTTCATGTTTTATACGTATTGATTATAAATTGAATATTATAATTTAAAGATTAAATATAATTAAAAG
>NQII01002636.1:223987-265849 GCA_002778355.1 Clitarchus hookeri | reverse complement strand
TGTTTTATACGTATTGATTATAAATTGAATATTATAATTTAAAGATTAAATATAATTAAAAGTTATATTTAGTCATAAATAAGGTATTTTTATGTCAACACAAGTATAAAACGCTTGATATACGATATACTTAGGAAACGACCCGAAACGTCATGCATGGGTTGTTTTCTCAAAGGTTTGATCACAAAAGTGCGAAGATACCGCGAACGGACTTTATTTCGTAATACACTCAATGAATTCGTTGTGGAGAAGGAAAACATTTCGCGAGGTCGGCGACTTGTAGGCTAGACTCCACAGTCTTGTGTACAATAACACAGATGAAAAATCCTCATTGGTTGCTTGCTGGTCACAGTGGAAGGCGATGGCAGGAGTCTGCATTATGTCGCGTATTTCTTATTAGCTCATAGTTTCTTCCGGAGGTGTCAAATAACGCGTGGGCCTATAACAATAGCAACCTAATCGTAAAAGTTTTCGAACTCTAGCTTGGCCCAAAATAGTCCGTAAATTATTCAGGTCTCTAATTCATGATCACAGGAAAATGGGGGGGNTACCACCAAGGCGAACCGGGTTCGGTTCCCAAAAGGATCGCTCTCGAATTTGGGAATCGCGCCGGACGACGCCACTAGTCGTCAGAGGGTTTTCTCGCGGATCTCCCGTTTTCTCCCGGTGCTCCATACTCACCTCGCTTCAACCTCGTTGGCTCTCGAGATCCCGATGTTAGGAGCCGCCGAAATCTCTCCACTCCCCTTACGCACGCCGTGCACTGGGATAACAGCCAACCAAATGTTTGTTTGTATAGGGCAAACGATATATTTAGTTGCCCCAATAAAATGTTTTGTTGAGTAAACAAAACTTGAAAAGTAACGAAATAAATTATGTCCATCTAACAAACTACACTCTTGAATCAACAGCAACACCNGTAAACAAAACTTGAAAAGTAACGAAATAAATTATGTCCATCTAACAAACTACACTCTTGAATCAACAGCAACACCCATGCGTTGAGCTAATATAAATTAGACTGTCACCCAAATATTTGGTTTAATCAAGTGTGCATGTTTGTTTGGCCACTCATTTTATTGCCTTCGTTGAAAAATACAGCTCGAGATTTCGTTTGCATTTTTATTGTGAGAATTACGATATAAACAGTGTTTGTTAGTACATTCATCGATGCGTAATAATGGTATAAACATCTTAATAACACAAGTTCGATAGGAAACTAAAAATTAAAGTTTTAAAACGTGAAGTATTTATTTTCGCACGTTGTCCAGAATTTGAAATATATATATTTAAAAACATTCCGTCTTAGTTAGTAGTAACATTAGCTAAGGTTGCTATGCCGCTACGCTCGAATGCACCTGATAAAGGTTCAAATATCTATCGCGCTTCAAATATTTATTTCATATTAACCGAAACTGTCTAATGTTCGAACGTCAAACAAATCTCTAGTTGCAGCAACCATTTGTTTCAACTAGAAAATGTTTTATTGCCCTTACACAAACAATAATTTTGGTTGCGCCAAACGATTTTGGTTTGATTCAACAAAAAATGTTTCTCAGTGTTATGCTGGACTGCCTGCAGTTTTTGTCTTACAATCGTATATTGTCTACGGTAGTATATCGTACTTACCGCCATTGAAGAAATTTATTGTATGTCGCGGAAAACCCTGCTATACTGCGTGTCGAAAAACAGACACGTGAAATAAATAAAATAATAAACCAGCAAAGTTAAATCGTTATCAACAGCTGTGTGAATAACGTACAGAGGATTCACAAGATACTTTGTTTATTTTGTTTATTTTATTTGTTCACTTTCTCCGTGGTGTTTCATGCTACATTCAAGGTTTTCCGTGATGTACGACTCTCTGCTAAAGCGCATATCCGAAATAATAGTTAATTACATCACTTACGCTCCGTTGCATATGTATGTGGAGTTTATTGCTCGCCGACACAGAGATGGTGAATAGAGAAAAGCATGATCATTGAAGGAATGACCATTACTAAAGTTTATTCTATTCAGGTTGGATAACTCAGTGCTAATATTTTCGTAACAAAAACTTTTTCGCCACCAGGTGGCACTGATGTTGCATGTGAAGAGTGAATGAGTGAGTGAAGAGATTTGGGCGGCTCTTAACATCATGTGAAGAGGATTTTTCGTTCTGTACGGCATGTAAACAAATGAGATGATTGCAATTTTCATAAAATAAATACAACGGTGTTAAATATTTCTATTTGTTTTGTGTTGCAACCTTCTTAGAGAGTAAACTTCGTTCTTCGCACTAAGACTGGAAATATAACAAAATACATACACAAGTATTTAAATATACTGTTCTAAGTAAAACTAATTTTTTCAAAACATTAAATGTGACAGCGTAATCGAAAATTTCCTTTTGATGATAGCTATCTTTATTTTGCGCTAAATTAGCGATTTTTCGAAGCTAAAATCACCTTAATTATGAACGCTTTATGCCAATCACATTGGTTCTTTTACCGCTTGCTTTTGTAAACACAGTTGCTGTGTGTACATGATACTTATAAAGTAATATTTTGGTAGGGCAAGTATATATCACAATTCAGGAAAAACCAAAACTTACACATAAATAAATGAAATCCCTCCATTTACCGCCAGCTCAAAAGCGACCTCTTTGGAACACCAGCGCACCTTGCGATGGAAATTTTCCCTATGCCAAACTCTCCCATAAGAAATCTCGTTTTGTTCTCGACCTGAGTACAGAATAAACCTTGGCCATGGTATGTACTGAATAACCATCCTAGCCTCCATCTGGAGTGATTTCGGAAAACCATGTACAAGACCGAAATCAGGATGGCCAGACAAGGAGTATAATCTGGATCTNGTAAACAAAACTTGAAAAGTAACGAAATAAATTATGTCCATCTAACAAACTACACTCTTGAATCAACAGCAACACCTATGCGTTGAGCTAAAATAAATTAGACTGTCACCCAAATATTTGGTTTAATCAAGTGTGCATGTTTGTTTGGCCACTCATTTTATTGCCTTCGTTGAAAAATACAGCTCGAGATTTCGTTTGCATTTTTATTGTGAGAATTACGATATAAACACTGTTTGTTAGTGCATTTATCGATGCGTAATAATGGTATAAACATCTTAATAACACAAGTTCGATAGGAAACTAAAAATTAAAGTTGTAAAACGTGAAGTATTTATTTTCGCACGTTGTCCAGAATTTGAAATATATATATTTAAAAACATTCCGTCTTAGTTAGTAGTAAAATTAGCTAAGGTTGTTATGCCCAGACGCTCGAATGCACCTGATAAAGGTTCAAATATCTATCGCGCTTCAAATATTTATTTCATATTAACCGAAACTGTCTAATGTTCGAACGTCAAACAAATCTCTAGTTGCAGCAACCAAATCTGTGTTTAGGACAATCAAATAAGAACAACAGAAAAATAATTTGTTTCAACTAGAAAATGTTTTATTGCCCTTACACAAACAATTATTTTGGTTGCGCCAAACGATTTTGGTTTGATTCAACAAAAAATGTTTCTCAGTGTTATGCTTGACTGCCTGCAGTTTTTGTCTTACAATCGTATATTGTCTACGGTAGTATATCATACTTACCGCCATTGAAGATATTTATTGTATGTCGCGGAAAACCCTGCTATACGACGTGTCGAAAAACAGACACGTGAAATAAATAAAATAATAAACTAGCAAAGTTTAATCGTTATCAACAGCTGTGTACAGAGGATTCACAAGATACTTTGTTTATTTTGTTTATTTTATTTGTTCACTTTCTCCGTGGTGTTTCATGCTACATTCTAGGTTTTCCGTGATGTAAGACTCTCTGCTAAAGCGCATATCCGAAATAATAGTTCATTCCATCACTTACCCTCCGTTGCACAGGTATGTAGAGTTTATTGCTCGCCGACAGAGAGATGGTCAATAGAGAAAATCATGATCATTAAAGGAATCACAATTACTAAATTTATTCTATTCAGGTTGGGAAACTCAGTGCTAATATTTTCGTAACAAAAACTTTTCGCCACCAGGTAGCACTAGCGTTGCATGTGAAGAGTGAGTGAGTGAAGAGATTTGGGCGGCTCTTAACATCATGTGAAGAGGATTTTTTGTTCTGTACGGCATGTAAACAGATGCGGTGATTGCAATTTTCATAAAATAAATACAACGGTGTTAAATATTTATATTTGTTTTGTGTTGCAACCTTCTTAGAGAGTAAACTTCGTTCTTCGCACTAAGAGTGGAAATATAACAAAATACATACACAAGTATTTAGATATACTGTTCTAAGTAAAACTAATTTTTTCAAAAGATTAAATGTGACAGCGTAATCGAAAATTTCCTTTTAATGATAGCTACCTTTATTTTGCGCTAAATTAGTGATTTTTCGAAGCTAAAATCACCTTAATTATGAACGCTTTATGCCAAACACATTGGTTCTTTTACCGCTTGCTTTTGTAAACACAGTTGCTGTGTGTACATGATACTTATAAAGTAATATTTTGGCTAGGGCAAGTATATATCACAATTCAGGCAAAACCAAAACTTACACATAAATAAATGAAATCCCTCCATTTACCGCCAGCTCAAAAGCGACCTCTTTGGAACACCAGCGCACCTTGCGATGGAAATTTTCCCTATGCCAAACTCTCCCATAAGAAATCTCGTTTCGTTCTCGACCTGAGTACAGAATAAACCTTGGCCATGGCATGTACTGAATAACCATCCTAGCCTTCATCTGGAGTGATTTCGGAAAACCATGTACAAGACCGAAATCAGGATGGCCAGACAAGGAATATAATCTGGATCTTCCCGTAAGTGAGTCCAATGTGGCCACCAATCCTAACGCCATTAAACCCTTTCTGAATCGAGAGGATACACTAGGCCAATACAATGGTTTTTCGGCAAACTTCAAGCTGTATTTAGAACATTCCGGATCCCGAATTCATCACATCAACTATATCCAACCACCACAAGGTTACATTGACTTGGCGTTGTAAAATGGCGGATAGTGAACAGCAATGACCTCGTAAAATGAAACCACTGTATTTAAATTCTAAAGCATAGTTTTAAAACTAAATGTAGCTTAGACTAGCTCTCAAGCATTGGTGTGCGGTTAACGTGTGCCAATTATGCATATATTTATTGAACATAACGTATTTCTACATAACGAAAGAGAACTGCAGTTTGTCGTTATGCTGTACGCAATACCCACAATATGAAACATAGACTTGTTGAGATAGCGCAGTTGGTAGGACGCCAAGCACTCAGGATGCGGGTTCGATTCACCTCCCATCTATATATATTTTTTTTAGTTGGTAATAGACAGAGCAGTAAAGAGGTAATGTTGTTACGATAGAAAGTAATGTTTCATTAACATTAATAACTTAACATTATATTACATTAACAACAACCTTGGCTACTGAGGGCTCACAGATAACAAAAACTTACTGCTTTAATAACACGAATACTGTTGTCACAACATTAGACTTTTTTATGTGTACAACAATCATTTGTTGTATTCTATCTCTGCGAGACAGTGCATCTAAACTTGGTCTTTCTCTCTCGTTGACTTCTGAGAAATTAAAAAGCTTTTCTTTAAACGTTTGCCGTAATCTTTCTGTAGAAGCTCGGATTTACATTTCATGGCATTTAAACANTTAAAAAGCTTTTCTTTAAACGTTTGCCGTAATCTTTCTGTAGAAGCTCGGATTTACATTTCATGGCATTTAAACATTAATGCGCATGTGGAATTATTCATTTCCATCTAACGTGAATCAGAATTAATTTGTGTTCTCGCCGATTTAAACCACGGATAAACGTGAAATTTATTCACGTCTTCTGTAAACAGACGCGATAGCCGTTAAAGTAACTTCTGAAATGAAAAATCACTCGACATCNAAATTTATTCACGTCTTCTGTAAACAGACGCGATAGCCGTTAAAGTAACTTCTGAAATGAAAAATCACTCGACATCCCAGCAATCTCTAGAGAGTCGTTTTAAAAATAAGTTTGGAATTAAACATCCTGGCTGCGGAAGCAGGCGTGGGTCTNCCACCACAAGGTTACATTGACTTGGCGTTGTAAAATGGCGGATAGTGAACAGCAATGACCTCGTAAAATGAAACCATTGTATTTAAATTCTAAAGCATAGTTTTACAACTAAATGTAGCTTAGACTAGCTCTCAAGCATTGGTGTGCGGTTAACGTGTGCCAATTATGCATATATTTATTGNAAACTAAATGTAGCTTAGACTAGCTCTCAAGCATTGGTGTGCGGTTAACGTGTGCCAATTATGCATATATTTATTGAACATAACGTATTTCTACATAACGAAAGAGAACTGCAGTTTGTCGTTATGCTGTACGCAATACCCACAATATGAAACGTAGACTTGTTAAGATAGCGCAGTTGGTAGGACGCCAAGCACTCAGGATGCGGGTTCGATTCACCTCCCATCTATATATATTTTTTTTTAGTTGGTAATAGACAGAGCAGTAAAGAGGTAATGTTGTTAGGATAGAAAGTAATGTTTCATTAACATTAATAACTTAACATTATATTACATTTACAACAACCTTGGTTACTGAGGGCTCACAGATAACAAAAACTTACTGCTTTAATAACACGAATACTGTTGTCACAACATTAGACTTTTTTATGTGTACAACAATCATTTGTTGTATTCTATCTCTGCGAGACAGTGCACCTAAACTTGGTCTTTCTATCTCGTTGACTTCTGAGAAAATAAAAAGCTTTTCTTTAAACGTTTGCCGTAATCTTTCTGTAGAAGCTCGGATTTACATTTCATGGCATTTAAACATTAATGCGCATGTGGAATTATTCATTTCCATCTAACGTGAATCAGAATTAATTTGTGTTCTCGCCGATTTAAACCACGGATAAACGTGAAATTTATTCACGTCTTCTGTAAACAGACGCGATAGCCGTTAAAGTAACTTCTGAAATGAAAAATCACTCGACATCTCAGCAATCTCTAGAGAGTCGTTTTAAAAATAAGTTTGGAATTAAACATCCTGGCTGCGGAAGCAGGCGTGGGTCTTGAGGTGAAACGACCACCCTCCCGAGACGTTCAAGCTTATTAAGGCGGGGCCTCGCTCTTCGCTCCCCCTTAATTGCATAACTCCGCCTTCACCCAGGGGGGGACCGCACTTTAGCAAGGCTCCTTACGTTTGAAAACTGTTGGCGGGGAATGAGTACGTCGGCACCGGGCGGAGAGTAAAGTAGCGATGCGGGTAAATGGCCTGCTAAGTAAGGGGCGCGGGAGCCATAGAGCGTCCGACAAGCTCTCAGTGAGGGAGGAGCCCGCTGTTGTCTCGAGGTAGCAGGTGACACGCCGCTTCCAAGCCGGGCGGGGTGTTTGTAAGGCCACCTTGGCGGGGGTTGCGAGAGGAGAAAGGGGAGAGAGCTCTCCTCTTTGTAATGCCTCCCCGTGAGAGGCTCCTTCCTTTAATGGATAGGAGACCCCCCTCCGCCCGAGCTCCTTAGCATGTCGGGCGGCGAGCGCCTTTAGCGGCTGATACTTTCGCAAACTTCGCGTGCCGAGGAGCCTTCCTATAGTAATTTTCGAACCGAGAGTTAACTGTACGTAAGCCGCCGCACTCGCCGTGGAATTTAAAAAAATAATCACGTCGTGATGATTAAAAAAACCTCTTCGTGTGATACTGAAAGTGTCAAGAGCATTTTTAGTCATCAACTATAGTTTGTAATATCAACGACACTGCAAGAGATTGCATACTTCCACTCTGTACCCGAATAACTGATATCAGATAGTGAAATACTAGTCACTGAAAGTCAGTTAAAAGGGAACTGGTGTCACGGTGTGGCATACATAATCAAGTCTCAAGATAAGACATAAGACGCGCTTTTATTTTTACTAGGTCACTAGATAATTTTGCACGCAATAAATTAAATCAAAATGATTTTTGATTGGTACTAAACAAATGAATTTCATTTATAAACTATTAATATTATTGGAGGTTGGAGGGGAATGTACCCCCGTCCAAAATATAAGGTAACTTTTGGGAAGATGCAACACATGATGGTAATAAATTTAAATATTTTGACGTAACATAAACGCCCAATATTGTATTAAACTTTAGGACATTGTCAACAATTAATGACTAGTCAAGAAAATTAAAATCGTAGAAGAAACAAATACGTGAAATGTAAAGCCAAGCATTACTGGCATGTTCCCCCAATAGTGCAGGGAAAATACCTNTTTCGCAAACTTCGCGTGCCGAGGAGCCTTCCTATAGTAATTTTCGAACCGAGAGTTAACTATACGTAAGCCGCCGCACTCGCCGTGGAATTTAAAAAAATTATCACGTCGTGATGATTAAAAAAACCTCTTCGTGTGATACTGGAGTGTCAAGAGCATTTTTAGTCATCAACTATAGTTTGTAATATCAACGACACTGCAAAAGATTGCATACTTCCACTCTGTACCCGAATAAGTGATATCAGATAGTGAAATACTAGTCACTGAAAGTCAGTTAAAAGAGAACCGGTGTCACGGTGTGGCATACATAATCAAGTCTGAAGATAAGACATAAGACGCGCTTTTATTTTTACTAGTTCACTAGATAATTTTGCACGTAATAAATTAAATCAAAATGATTTTTGATTGGTACTAAACAAATGAATTTCATTTATAAACTATTAATATTATTGGAGGTTGGAGGGGATTGTACCCCCGTCCAAAATATAAGGTAACTTTTGGGAAGATGCAACACATGATGGTAATAAATTTAAATATTTTGACGTAACATAAACGCCCAATATTGTATTAAATTTTAGGACATTGTCAACAATTAATGACTAGTCAAGGAAATTAAAATCTTAGAAGAAACAAATACGTGAAATGTAAAGCCAAGCATTACTGGCATGTTCCCCCAATAGTGCAGGGAAAATACCTTTCGATGTGGGGTAAATGCCCCCAGCTATAAAAAATTATTTACAATGAAACGCAGGCATATTCACTACAAAGTATTGCTCTCTTAACTTTTACAGCAAAGACTGCACACACAGAAACGTAAGTCACATGCGATAACATAAAATACAATAATTCCAGAACATCATATCACACCTAACATTTGACACCCTGGAGCTGGTTCAGACTACAATCTTCATGCAACTATTTCTCGTGTGTAACACACTTAATCCAGTCACACTTAGGAGTCCTTTTAGCATAGAAGTAGCCATTGCATGGAGCACACAAATCATCGCCACTATCGACGTCATCTAGTTCATTGTCGCTTTTACTATCTGAGAAGGATTTATCAGTGCACGAGGTCGACGAGCACCTCTTTCTTTTATTTTGCGGAACACACTCAGTCTTGTTTACAGTTCCTTTGTCCCTGTTATTCTTGCCTTTCATTTATGGTTCACTTACATTTTTTTTTTTCGTTCCTTTGCTGGCTGACTACTGCTGCTTTTTCCTTCCGACCGCTTGGCTTAGGCATGCTGACAACCGGGATAAGCCTTGTGTCTTCAAAAGAGCTATTACCACTACCCCCAACTAAGCACGTTGACAAATAGAGTGCCTCGCCAAATATAACAACAGGAGCAGTATCAACTTTATAGTTTTCAGGAGCATATGCACAAAAAAGCACTTGTAGATGCAATATCTGTCTGGCGATTTGTTACAAGAATTGCAGCTATTTCCCTTGCATCAATATTAGCAACGCTCTCTGTCGCACCTACCTGGTTTCCAGTCATTGTCTGACAGCTTGAGCTGGAATTATTTGTGGATCGTATGGATAGATTCCACGATCAACAAATCCTGCACTGCCATTTTTAACTTAAGGTGCTTCGCTCCAAGTTGCATTGAAGTTGTCTTCAGCATTTCAGCAGGCAATGACGCTGATAGTCTCACCTTTTCCCTCATAGGTAAACATGTGAACATCTTTGCTACCGTCGGAAGCTATCACTCTATCTGTTTCACGGTTCATTTGGAGACTACGCTCATCCATGTCATGGTATTAACAAGAAACCCGTTTTCCTCACAAACACGCAAAATCAGTTCAAAATACTTGTCGGCCTCTTTTCGGCACATTCCCAACTCACGTGCGATGGAGATGCCTTGTGCCTTCCAAACTATCAGTTCAGGTTTTTGACGTTTAAAAAATGGCTGTAGTCAGTCAAGGCAACAGAATGTTGTGTGGGTGTTAATCTTATGCTTCGAGCCATTATTCTAGACGAAACGAAAAGCCATTTGCCGAACAAGACTTGTTAGCGGTAAACCAACATCTTCTAGTGTTACACATACTTCACTTAAACTCTTTCCTGTTATTTCTCCACGTAAACCTATAATAAATAATGCCTTATACAGCCTAACATTCGCGTGCTTGCAAAAAATAAATAGATATTTATTTAGTGACATGGAATTACTTGCATGCTCAGGTGCTTCTTTAGCAACTTTCCAAGCCTCGATGCATTTTTTTAGAGTTCTGTAGGTAATGTGACACAACTAGGATTCGGACAATATTAAAATTATTCCGTTTCTCACATCTTCAGAAGCAAGGGGTAGTTTTGACTCCAACCATCAAGTACGATCTGGGGTCATCGCATAGCCTAAAAGTAAGGGGCATAATCCGTTCGAACGGAAAGGAGTTATTAATATCCTTGCTAAGAACAATTAATAAACCCCAATAATTTTGGTTAATTTTTAATAGTGAGAGGAGATGCTACACACATTTATTTTTAAATGGTGATCTTGGCTGGGAGTAGCTGTGCTACCATCTTGCGCGCAAAATGCTATTGCAGGTTTATAAAGGAACGATTTCGTGATTAAAAGGTACCAGGTTTGTATAGGCCTTACGAATGCATGACTTAAAATTATAAAATAGTACTCAGCAGGCAATATCTTGGAATGATACACCATAAATAGTACATCATTTGAACTTACGTATCGTCCTCCTAGCTTGTAGCTGCTTCTAGACATACAGAGTTTCCAAACCATGTGGCTGGTGCTGCTATCTGTGTATCCTTAGGAACTACAAGCCTCTCTGGCTTCTCCNCCCCCAGTTAACATATTACGTCACGCGTTCGCAAAGCGACCTCTCTACTCGTTATTCTGCCCGCCCTCGTCAAGTTGAGCAAAAAATTACATTAGCAAACGATCAGCAATCGTTTTGCCACGTAAAAATACTACATACTTTCGTAATAAATGTGTATTGCACATTAAAACCGCGTTGTAAAGTTAAAAACCTAACCTGTTCGCATGTATCCGCCATTTTGCAACACCAAGTAACATACTTTAAATCAGTGAAATTTAGTCACAGCAACAATCAGTAAGCTGCAACTGTTTTCAAGTGAAGCCATTTTCAATGGTTGTCACTGGTTTGGTTCAACTTTCACGATTTCAGGTTAAGAGTATTACGTGAATCCATCGTTTGAGAGTCCAGAATTTTGCTGCTATAGGTCATTCGCGGTTACTTCACACTTTTCTGAAGCCCTGCTAAAGTTCTATATCCAGGATATCCCTCCGCCTCATGTAAACTAAGGTTAACCAAGTCTGAAAAATTACACGAAAGGGACAGCGCACTGCATTCGTGCGCATTCAGTGTAATAAAATTTTCCATAAGAACTATTTCTTACTAGACTTTACCAACACACCTATTTTCTCCCTGTTTAATTTATATTAATTGTAAATGAAATATTATAATTTATAGGTAAAATATTTGTAAAAGTTCAATTAAACAAAAAATTAGGCATTTTTATGTAAGCACGAGTATAAAACGCTTGTGATAAATAACGTATTTAGTAAGCAACCGAGCACGTCATTCATGGGGTGCTTTTTCACACGTTTGATTCAAAAAGTGTGAAGAAACCGTGAATAGACTATACAAAACCTACATTTGATTAAGTTATTTAGATAATCTGCAACGAATTTTAAGCTAACAAACTACAATGATGTAGGCTTCTCACGGTTTCACAGAGCGGGAGCACCCACAGGAAACCCAAAAACTTCATGACAGTGACGTTCCACCCCCTTTCCATCCATACCACTCATTTGATCACAAATGAATCTTACCGAAATCTTTCAATCAGCAGAGTTTCAATTTCAGCGTATTAATAAATTACGCAGTAGCAAAATATTACGAAAAAGTCAAGACTTTACAATTTAAAATGTTCATAATGAATAAATTATATAGAGTTTCATTCGTTATGGGCTCAGAGCATAACAAACTTAGCCCAAATATTGCAACGTTTCAAAAATTTACCGATTATAAAACACACTTATCTTTAAAATATTTTCCCTATAAATGCCCCATAATAAATTCCCTATAAAACACGGCAGGTTATGCCTTCTGCCAAGTTAATATATTATCACGTTGAGGTCCCTACCATTTCTGTCTGCCCCTTTTATAAAAAAAGAAACGTTGACGAGTGTTGAGGAACCTCCCAGACTGTTTTCGAGGTGGTTCGAGTCCAGTAGATTCAAATCTTGATGACGTAGATCGTAGCTTGAGACGTTTGCCAGACGCCCGCCATACACGTTGGAAGGATGGTAGGGATGTGAGGGGGTGGGGGCAGCCTCGCGCCTCGCACCTTCAGTCTTCGCTCGGCTGCCAAGCCGCGCACCCGCGTCGGCTGCAACGTCCTCGCAGGTGACGTCAAATGGGCCGTCCACTAGGTAAGCCTCAGCTACCTCGTCGACAATCCCATGCAAGACGTATAATTTACGGCGTAGAATAATTAAATATGATGTACGGTGTTTCAGCACCGCCACGCGGTAAAGTGAGCACTATTTGAAGCCTTCTCATTTGCGAATAATATTCAATAAATATATTTTACTGTAGCCTTAGAATTTAACTTTCGAGTTAGGTGAAATATATACGCTGTGTTTATTACTTGTATGGCGATATTTATTTTAAAAAGCGCTCAAAGGATAAAAAATTACTGGTAGGTAAAGAGTAACTAGGGACTCAAAAGTGCTCACTTTACCGTGAACAGCCTATACGTAATGTTGGATAGTAAGAATTCCTTTTTGTAGATTTTTTCTAGATCGGTTGAGAATGGTCTAAAAGTGCAGAAGCTAATACTGGTACATGCAGCCGCGTTATCGCTTTTATTTATTGGGCCACAGTGTGGTGAGTTTCCCCTCCACTGCTCGATGGTTGCATAAGTTGCTGTTTAGGAAATAAATTGACAGATGTTAAATACTGTACGTAATATATATTAATAACAAACAACACAGAGCCGTAAGATTTTTACGAGGCGTTTTAAATCGAACTAAAACGGAAACGTATTTGCAAAGGCGGTTTTTTAATGTTTAGTTTACATATCCTAGAGTATTTCTGTTTTTATTTTATAGTAGTGTCGAACAGAACGGTGATAAAACAGTCGGGAGTGGAAATGTAATATTTTACCAACCAGTTTTAAAGCAGAATCTAATATTTGAATTATTTTTAAAAATTTCAGATAAGGCATGGCACATTATCCAATAGTTGACATGATGCGGAAATTACATATATTTTATTATTCTCTCGTATGAAACCAGATATAGAGAACACAAAAGTGGAATTATAAAACCAGTGGTCAATTTTCAATGTTCTAGGAAAGCTGTTAAGCAAAGTTTTATACCCCAACAATTTTATTAAGTTATATCAAAATCAAAATTTTAGCCCGTTTATGTATTATTCAGCTCTCATCAATCAATCAGACAGTCCCTTTCTTACAATTTATCCTAATGAGTGGTCAGAGGACAAGACGCACCATGACGGAGAAGGTGCAGGCTGCTTTATCGATCGATACGACACACAACGAATGACGTCGTTCAGGGCAGTCAAAGACCACAAACTGTTAGTGTGCGAAGTTTGGCCAAAAATGGTTGTTTCTGTTCGTTCTGATCGTTCACTGCTGACAATATGTCAGTAGCCATATATGGCGCGTCTAGCTGGACTAAGCCACTTCGCATTAAATGGCTCTTTACCATTCCACGACACACCGTTGTTGGTAAGGCGACAGAGACTAACAGCCAACCAAGTTGCTTGTCGTTGGTAACGTACAGCGACCGAGGGTGGATACCTTGACGTCAGCACATCTGCTGGCAATGTCATTACGTCTCGAGCGTTGGCTTTTAACCAGCCCACCGTGACTGTTATAACACGAACCATGTAGCAGAAGAATTACTGCAAGTAGATATGAAACGCTGTTTCGGAAACAAGGGCTGGTGGCAGAGGTGCGAGGTGCCGTTCGTCATCTTAGAATACGCCACAGCTGCTGGTCGATAACCGTCACATGCGCTTTCTCCTGTTCTGTTATTCAGGTCAGGTGTCGGCCATGTTCGATGTGGGTGACCTTGACCTTGACTTAGAGGCGAACTTGACCTTGAATACATGTAACCTTAAACTAAAAATCTACAAAAATCATAATAATATAGCAAAATCTTGGAAATTCTCATTGCTGGCATCCATAACCTTGACCTAATCACAAAGTGAACTTAAACCCAAAAAGTCAAGAACAACAAAAAAATTCGCCAAACAGCAAAAACCAGGAATTTTTTATTATTAACAATAGATTTATATGATATTAACCTTAATCCCAAAAGATTTTTAACCTGGAAAAAATCGCATAAAATAATATATAAATCAGAATATAAAAATTGAAAAAACAAAATATGTAATTAAAATTTAAGAATTAATAACAAAAGAAAATTTTTTTGAAATATAACAACGTTTTGGAAATTTTTGTAAAAAATTAAATTGTTCTTCAAATACTACATGTACTGTATTATGTCTAGGGATAAATTCTCGTAAATATAGTGGAGTACACCTACTCTTAGTACAGCGACCAGTGGACGACTGACACCCACCAATATGTTTAATTGGTTATTTAGGTGCCAAACCTTAACCCCCACCAATACATTTCATTGGCTATTTATCTTGCCATCCACCCTAATTATTCTTCCAAAAGAATCATTGGCTTAACATCATCCCCATATCCTCCCTTTCTCGCCCGTCTATCACCGTCACCTCCAACCCACCACCCGACCCTCCAGCCCCTCACTCTATTTCCACCCCCTCATCAACGAATATCAAACCTTCCATGTTACCACTCTCCAACGATCCATCATATTGCATCGACTTCGCCCTCCCCACGATATATAAAATTATCTCGACGTCACCCCTTCTCCACTCGTCCAATCTACCCTTACTCTGCTCTACCCCCTCCCCCTATGACCATGCAAATTTCCTCGATTACTCAGGTAAGGGTTCATTGCCAGTTTTTTTTTTTAATTAATGTATAACTATTTCGAACATTTGTGGGAAACGGTTATAGCTATGTTTTGTATTGAAAATTATTTAAGAGAATATATTTCAAATAATTTGTTGCAGCTTTAATAATTTCAAATGTTCAATATTTTTAGCGAAACTCAAACAATTTTAAAATTACGATTCCGACATGGAAATACACAAACATTTTTGGAAAATAGATATAGGTCTGAAAATGTTTGTACCATAATCTCTGCAAATGGAACTTTTCTTTACAAAAATACAAAATAACCAAAATTTTCCCTTACAGAATCCTAGTTAAGCAATAGTATTTTAAACCCTGCAGATGATGTTAAAGCCATAATTAACGTGATTAAGACTTATTCAAACTCCAAGGAACAATATCACCAAGTTTAGGATTTGCCTCATAAATTTTAACATTTGAAACTAAGTAGGAAACATATGTCTATATACAGCACTGACATCGTTACTGCGTGCAATAATTTTATTTGGCTGTGTGGTTGCCTCTAGGCGTAGCAGTTGAGTATTGTGTTCGTGTGTGTGTCAGTAAAGAACAGCTAGGAAGATCGCGTCGCTGTCGTGAGCGAACACTTCCTGTTTGGCTGGACTGAAATAGAACTGAAGTGGATTGCCGAGAAGACAAGATCACTCCCGAAGTTGCTGTGTTGACTCTCCCGATATACTCGACCCCAGTTGATAATGACACCTTCTGTTGTTGACTCTGGCGTATGGTTGGAAATAAGACATGACGCGAAACTGGGATTATATTAATGTGATAATGATACTAATAATATTTCGTGAGGCGTCAACCTAGCTGCATTGGTTATAGAATTACTTTCAAAAGTGTAAAGAAAATGCCTGCTTAGTATATATAGCGTTCGCGTAGACAGACGTTACATTATCACAAACCCTGAAATGATTAATAACCTCGAGTTTTGCATATTTTATAAGACGTTGGTAATGTTGAAATTAGTGCGGAGAACAGAACTGCTCCAAAATTATTAACACTTGAGACATAGTTAATGAGTTTGTGAGGTGTTTCATCTATAGCGCAGCTTGTCACCGATAAAGAAATGTTTCTTATTTCTTTCATTCTAGCTTTATTCTAGAGTAATTCTTGTTTACATACCTGTCCTGGTTTGAAAGTTAACAGAGAAAGAAAATGTATCTACGATGCCGTAATAGCTGGCAATACTGTATATCGTAGAAATCACCGCTTAAATAAAATGATAATGCATAAAACAAATAATGCCTGAAGGGGAAAAAGACTAATAACTGATAATAACAGCATTAACAATTTCTGGACATAAAATTTACACACATATTACACTAAATTGGGAAAAGCTCTCTTAGCACATAACCTTCATAAACGTACAATTTTCAGTTAATTATTATTTTAATACAATTCTCAGTCCTTTATTGAAATTAAATTTTAAACGGACCAATAATCTCACTGCAATTAGTTTTGCGTTAAGCAAAATTGGTGAAGTCCGTTAGTAAATTCATAGTAATGAATCCTTGAACCCGTCTTAGTCATGTCAGTGAGCCCAGAGGAACTTGGGGCAGGTCAGTAGCACTTATTTTAACCAGACAGAGGTTGTGGATGTTTTTAGGCCTAGCCCGGACGGGGGTATAGGATGCTTGCCACGCGTAACGCGTTTAAAAACTGAAATACTTTTTATCTTTTAAGTTTAACGGCAATTGTAAATTCATGTTATTATGTTGGTATGCTACGTTTCTTCATAGCCCAGTGTTTCACCTGAAGAAGGGGACAGATTCAACGTCCCGGGAAGTCGTGAAGACTTGTAATTATTATTGTGTTATCATTAGAGACCAGAAAAATTCGCGAGTTCAATGACCTGCAGGCTAGACTCTCCAGTCTTATGTACAAATATGCCGATATCAAATGCACGTTGGTTGTCTGCTTTCACAGTAGAAGGTGACGATTGGGCCAACCTACTTCAGGAGGTGTCAAACACCGTGTAGACCAATGGCTGAAGTTTTATTAACACACGTTTTTCGAGTTCTAGCTTGTCCCGAAATGAATCCGCGAATTTTTCAGGTCTCTAGTTATCATTTATTCGTCGCCCTGTGTCATCGCTGTTCGTTTTTTTTTCTATTATTTTCTCCGATTACTTTTGTGGGTTCCTGCGTTGGCCGTGGTGTTGTATTGTTTGGTTTCATAATCCCGACAAGGAATACTTTTTCCCTGGCTTGTGTTTCAGTTGTGCTCGGCGGCGTCTAGGTGCGAGGGACATTTCTCTCTCACGGGTTGTCTTCGTGTGCGCAGGTTGCGTGGAGAGAGGACCGGGGGAGCGTGGTGCCCGCGGCTGCCAGTCGAGAGCGGCGTCAGGGAGTTCCTGCAGGTGGACCTGGGCGACGTGCACGTTGTCACCGGGGTCGAGACCCAGGGCCGGTACGACCACGGCCGCGGGCAGGAGTACGCCGAGGAGTACACCCTCGAGTACTGGCGCCCCGGACTCCGCGACTGGTGCGAGTACAGCCGCTGGGACGGCAAGAAGGTACGCGTCCCTGCGTGCTCCTCGCACCGCCAGGGAACAACTAACTTAACCATCCGTCATCTTGGAATCTTTTAACGATTCTGCCTCTGGGAGTGATCGTTGAATTATTCTTGCTGTCGGGGCGAGTCCTTAACCCGTCTGGTACCCGTGTTCACGATCGCCGACAAGTTGCAAATCAGTGATATTTATGTCCGGTGCTGTACACAGCGAGGAATCAGTGTCTGGTGTTCCGTATGTCTTCCTTGTGAGTAAAGTGATTGGTGTAAGCTTCTGCACCTCTCGTTTATGAATGGTCAATGGTGATAACACCAAGTCACTGGCTGTGGGAAACACGCTCAAGACGAGTACAGCGCACTCCATTATGTTTCATGATTGCAACACGTGAGCATTTAAATTAATTCGGGACCGAACGGGTTAATGAACACTTAATTTGAAATGTTTGAATGATCATTTCAGTCGGAGTGATAATTGAATGATTGTTGCAATATAAGTGAGTGATTAACTGAACCATTAATTTGGAATCTTGGAATGATTCTTGCTCTGGTAGTTATCATTAAATGATTTTTGCACTGGGAGTAGGTTTTTAATAAAACTTTACTTTTAAATATTAGTATGATTATTACAAGGAGAGTAATCCCTTAATAATTCGAAGTAGTGATTGAGGAGACTGAGCTATTAATCTAAATATTTAATTTGTAATATATATGAACGATTCTTGCAGTAACAGTGATCTTTTAATTATTCTTGCAATAGGAGTGAGTGATTACGTAAACCTTTAATTTGAAATTTCAGAATGATTCAAATAATGACAGTGATCTTTGAATGATATTGCTATGGGAGTAAGTAATTCTTTATTCTTCAATTTTAAATACTTTAATAATTATTGGAGTAGCAGCGATATTGAAATGATTGTTGCACTGATAGTAAGTGATTAACAAAACCATTTATTTAGATGCTATAGGAGCAAGTGATTTATTAACCATTAATTTTAAAAATTCGAATTATTGTTGTGGAGGAATGAGTGATTATATGAACCATGGCATGCACCATTACAACACACTGCTGTTAAGTCGTACGAAAGCAACAATATGACACAACAATTTGAACACTGCATGGTATAATACAATAAAAATAAAACACGCCTTTTTTGTCGTTGTGTTGTGTGTGTATGCATCTGATTTAGCCATCGTGGTCGTCTGTAATGTCTTCGTTGGGATATTGATGTATACATCTGTCCTAGACATTATGCTCGTCAATAAAGACGTGCCGCCACGCATTCTTCCGCCTGGTGCCGTGATAAACCTTTTGTGACTCGCACTCTGCAGACGTTCAGCAGATCGGGTTTCTGCGTTTATCTGAAGAATGCTCTGGATTACTGACCNAGTGCGATGCGCAAGCGTTACTCTGGTTAAACCAGCGCCAATTGAAAGAAAGATGACCCGCCCCCTCTCTACTAGCACTTTTTCCTATCATAATAAAGAGCATGATTCCTATCCTCTGTCTCCTGTAGCATTTTCTGTAAAATATGATAATGCATGAAATAATTTTTTAATTCTTTCCTGTCGAAAGGGTTTTTACGGTGACTATGCCGGTTTTTCCCTTTCTCTTCAAATTATAGTTTATCTGTAAGTACACTTAGGGAGGTTGTCATGGCCAAAAGTAGGCCATGGCAGCCCAATCCCTCTTTGCCATGATGCACGTCTCCTTGCATGAAATCCCTTCCTTGAAGGCGTATGGGGCTTAACTCTGAGGCGCACTTAACTCCCGTCCCTTCCGCGGGCTCATATAACACTTAGTTTTAAAGTAGTTAGTAAAAAAAAAAAGTTACTGACCTCGCTTNACCGTCCCTTCCGCGGGCTCATATAACACTTAGTTTTAAAGTAGTTAGTAAAAAAAAAAAGTTACTGACCTCGCTTTTCTCAGCGTGACTCGAGGTGCGTTGAACCTTCCAGACGGTCAGGGCGACTTATGTGCAAATGCGACGGGCCTCCCGAGCCGGGAGTCGTTGGGTGCATGGGTGGCTGGAGTTTTAGCGATGGAAGACGAGCGAAACGAGCGGCGATAGAAGTGACCAGTGGGAGCGGAGGAAAATCTGCGATTGCGAGCCTCGGCGCAGCGAATAGTGCGACTGGAAGGCTGGACTATTGGACTGGATGCGTGAGTGAAAGACACTACAAATGATGGCAACATATAGACTGAACACGTGTTAATGATGAGTATGAGTGAATTGACTATAGCCAAACAGAGACATCAAGAAGGGCGTTAATTAGAGTAAAAGTAGACATTAAGTATTGCGCTCACTTAGGAATAAAAAGAGTCATGGGTGAGATAAATAGAGTGATGCTGTATGTAACAGCTGTGTGAATTAAATTATTTTAGTTATTTTATTTTTATTAAGACCTCTATCCCTCTCGAACTCATATACGCCCCTCGGGCGTTCATATAACAATGCCATTCTTGTATGTCTGTTGGTCACTTGTACTAATGTTACTGGTGTCTAAATAATTTTATGGTTATTAACTATTTAACTGCACAGAACTTTACCAATGTTGTTATTTCATAATACAAACTCTCCAAAACATTTAATTTTATTTACCGAACATGTAAACCAATATGAAAAATGTTATGTTGCTAAGTATTTTTTCTTGTTGGTTTATTTTTCATTTAGTTTTTCTTGCCGCCTTTTCACTTCCAAAAGGAAAAATTAATTTTCTTATTTTATACGTTATTGTAGGATAGGTGACGTAGTAAATACACTTGTATATTTTGTTCAACTTTGAGTAGTTATAAAAAATCTGTATCTATACTAAAATGTAGATTAATCTATTAACACCCACGTAAGCGTAGCGTTTCTAAGTACGGTTTTTTTTTNCTGTATCTATACTAAAATGTAGATTAATCTATTAACACCCACGTAAGCGTAGCGTTTCTAAGTACGGTTTTTTTTTCCTTGCTAGAGAAATACAGTTCCAGCAGATGTAAATCAGTACGAAAATAAAACAAAGATAGTAGAGGNTTTTTTTTTCCTTGCTAGAGAAATACAGTTCCAGCAGATGTAAATCAGTACGAAAATAAAACAAAGATAGTAGAGGAACATGTGTCGTTCGGGCGCACCGGTGACCGAATGCATCAGTTGTGAGTAATAGAGGGCGTGGACGCCGAAAGAGAGAGACAGAGAGGAGTGGCCATCAGGGAAATAAAACCAGCCGGATGGAACAGAGATACGACGTCAAAGAATTGCGGCGACTGGCTCTCGGGTGTCGGGACATCCGAGTAAACGACCTCGCAGGTCGCTGTTATCACTTCCCCGCGCTAACGACCGGCGCGAACAGGAGACGTGTTGAGCGCGCGGTGGTGNTGGGCGTGGGGGTTAGGTAAGCACAGGAAGCACTAGTCAATAACGTAATTAAATTCGATCCCACCCCCACTTTCCCTCCGACCACCCTTTCCTTTCCCCTCGCAACGTTGCGACTTTTATCGCCTGTCCGCTCAACGCGGGACGCTCCGGTGCTGGCAGCTTGCGCCGGCAGACAGGCAGGTGTCACGGGCTGGAGAGTGGTCGAAGAAGCAGAGATATGAACGCTTCTCGAACGTTCCGCGAACAGCCTAAGAGATAGCGGGAAAGTTCTAGTGAAGAAATTCTCTACGGTTGACTTATTAATTTAATGGCGATCGCCTGTTTGGTGTGTAAAATGCTCTGCAGCTTGCTTCGAATCACACGTTTTCAAAATACACTGCCTGATGTATTCGTACTTTACGATGATATAGAAACAGCACACACTTCAAAATATTTAGGAACTATTTACAGTGTCACAAACTCAGTGAGTTTTCCACCAGGTTTAATGGATTTTTGATAATATCTAGTGGGCAAAGTTGTTATCTACTGGACAGTGGATAATCTAGTGGATTTACTTTAAATTGCCGGTGGAGAATGGAGGACAGATTTCTCGATATAAAAATATACATCATTGGCTGGAGTGTTCAAATCTTTAATAAAAAATGTAAGCGGTGAAATGCTTAATGTTTATAGTATAATTTTGCAAGCGATATTTACGAATTGTTGTCATAAATTTCGCGCCAAGATAACTTCACTGCGCTTCTACTGAAGGATAATCGATCACATGTGCATGTAAGAAAATTAAAATGTATTTTAAATACCTTAATTNCACTGCGCTTCTACTGAAGGATAATCGATCACATGTGCATGTAAGAAAATTAAAATGTATTTTAAATACCTTAATTAAAAAAAATATTTAAAACTAATATTTTTATTTTAATGAACACCATGGTTATTATTTTGGTTATTGTACGGTTGATTTTGGGCATTTTCAAAATATAGTGGATTTCGGTGGATTTTNAACCATGGTTATTATTTTGGTTATTGTACGGTTGATTTTGGGCATTTTCAAAATATAGTGGATTTCGGTGGATTTTCACTTGTGGCTTAGTGCATTTCTCTGTCTGTTGGCAACACTGGGTGACGTCATTCAGCCTAAAATGATATGGGCATAAAATATTTAGAATTCGTCGATTAGTCTACTCGAATAGGCGTTTTGTTTACCAGGAATTTATTCTAATAAGCATATAGCCTACAAGCATGTGGTCTAAACTGCATTTAGTTTACTGGCTCTCAGTCTAACATTTTTTTAGTCAACAACAATAAAGAAGATTAATATTAATAATTTAGCTTGGGCAAAAAGTAATAAAGCCATCACTTTTATATCAACTGCTGAAGATAAAATAAAATTTCTGACGAACTGTATATTGAATTCTTACAACACAACTTTTGACTTCTCCAGTGTTCCAGTACATAGTATGCATATGCACTAGTCGAGGTCTAGTGCAGAAACTATTATCCAGCAGCTTGTTACAGGTTTTGAGTTTTAGGGAGAGACAGCTTTCCTCTTTTTCAACGTTACAACTTTCCTTAACGTAATATTTATCTTTTTTTAAAATAGCCTATATTTCTATTTTTAAAATTTCCTTCGTCACATTTTTTATTTGCCTATGTATAAATATATGTGGTGGTCAGTGGATATGCTTTCTTCTGCATTTCATCACGAGATACTATTTCGCGAGTAGATGCTTTTGAAACAATTGATTTAAGTTACCAGACTACTTGTACATTTAAATAAACAGGTATATAGCTGAAAGTTTTTTATTTTCTAGATCATATTTGGCACTTCTTATTCACGTGTAACTGGAGAGATGTTTCCTGAGGACGNTGAAAGTTTTTTATTTTCTAGATCATATTTGGCACTTCTTATTCACGTGTAACTGGAGAGATGTTTCCTGAGGACGCGGAGTCTGTAGGCTCGGATATGAATGTTGCCCGCAGATGTTGGTAGACGTGCAGACATGGCTAGGCCTGCAGACTCAGTCGGGCCTACACATATTTTGCTGGACTTGATTGCATCCTGTTCTGTTCTCTTCCTCTATAATTCATCCAAAAAGGTGTATATCATCATCATGAATATCATTGCTATTGTTAAAAGTTCTACGCTATCACATAACGATGTCAACGTATGTAATAACAATCTCAGGTTTGCAAAGTAAAATATGTCCAAGAATTAAATTATGGATATTCNAACGATGTCAACGTATGTAATAACAATCTCAGGTTTGCAAAGTAAAATATGTCCAAGAATTAAATTATGGATATTCTTGATGTGAGAAAAGTGTCCATGCAGATTGAACAGAAATATATATATCCGATCATAGGTATTATGCAAAAGTAAAACTGGAAAACCCCTCAATGAATAAGTAAGATTGGGCCCAACCTAATAGGTGACATTTTCCTACATCTTCTGACGGCCAGTCTTGTTAGCAAGAGAAAATATTATTCTTGGAGCCACTACGTGTCCTGGTCCAGTGTAGGCATTATTGCCTACAACTGCGACAAGAGGTGCGCAATTTTTTTAAAAAATTTAAATTGAATGCGTCGTTTTTTTTTTAACAATGCTGATACCAATTTTAACGACATTACAAATTCGATCAACGGGCTAGTGAGACTTAACCGCTTCCAAAAGATCGAGTTCATAATACTCTCGTTATTGAAATGCGTGGCTTGAACAAATCCTTCTCCACCAACGTTTCTTACAAAAAAAAAAAAAACTGTTACACGTATATTTAATATTACTGCTAATTCGTAAGTCAATCGTCGTAAACCATTTTGAGTAGGTTTATTATATTTTCCTCATTATTAAGCAAAGTTTTGACATCATCTCTCTGATTTCTGAAGCGAACATAAGCTCTCTTCCTAAATGTTGCTTTGTGAAAACATTTGGGTTATTGTTTGTCTCGTTATACTACTTTATAATGTGTCGAGCCCGCGTCACCCGCCATATTAAAGTTTTATTTATTTCTTTGTTACTAAAATTTTGGAGGATTTATTAAAAATGCGACAGTAGACGATTAGCTAGTAACCTAACTCATCATTACGGACGTAATATATGAAATACTAATGCAAATTTATGCCACAATTAACTTAATACGAAATTGTATATATTAATTAATTCTCACATTTAATGACAACCAGGGAACACGTATTAACCATCAGGTACAAAAATTTGCACAGAAACATGAAGTGTAATGCTTCTATAATGAAACNACCAGGGAACACGTATTAACCATCAGGTACAAAAATTTGCACAGAAACATGAAGTGTAATGCTTCTATAATGAAACATTTTCAGAAATGACCCCTACTCTTCTGTTATTACACTAAAACTAATTTCTCTATAAGGGGTGATACAGCCTCTTAAAACACTATGCAGCCAGGGCAGTCGGAATCACGGGGAAGGGGTGGGGTTCACCCGGGCAACTGTCCCTGCATAGAACTCAATTTGGGGAGGAGGCAAGATATAGGTTTTGCCCCGCCATGGAATCGTTATCAGCCAATAGAGCATAGACTATCAAGACACAGGTAAACAAGTCAAAAAGGCATGATTTAATTTTATGCAGTGTCTACTTTAAAACACTTGTAAATGTATACTTAAATTATTCTGTCTACAGATTCGAACCACAATGATACTGATANTAATTTTATGCAGTGTCTACTTTAAAACACTTGTAAATGTATACTTAAATTATTCTGTCTACAGATTCGAACCACAATGATACTGATACTTGATGATCATTTCTTGAGTAGTGCGAAATTTTCACTTCCCTCTTGCCACGTTAGTGTGTTACCTTAATGAACGCGAGTAGAATGTAAATGGGGAATCTGGGGCAAGGGGATCTGGGATACGAGCCAGGAGCCGGGCGGCCTCCATGTTGTGACGTCACCCAACCACCATATTGGATCTGAGTGACCTTGAACCATGAACTTGATCCCATGTCGGTGNACCATGTTGTGACGTCACCCAACCACCATATTGGATCTGAGTGACCTTGAACCATGAACTTGATCCCATGTCGGTGCCATTGAATGGCCTTGAACCCGAAGAAAATCCTACAAATCGCAAATAATCCCAAAGATTTATAAAAAAAACTTATTTTAAATAATTATAAGAATATATTTAAAATATATTTTAAAACACTTACATTTCCGAAGGATCCATCACAACTAGCCTCACTAACATTGACGCCTACGGCGTCTCTAGATTTACTCGTCCGTACTCAAGCTATAGTGGAGCTCACAGGCGGGTACGNACCAGGGAACACGTATTAACCATCAGGTACAAAAATTTGCACAGAAACATGAAGTGTAATGCTTCTATAATGAAACCTTTTCAGAAATGACCCCTACTCTTCTGTTATTACACTAAAACTAATTTCTCTATAAGGGGTGATACAGCCTCTTAAAACACTATGCAGCCAGGGCAGTCGGAATCGCGGGGAAGGGGTGGGGTTCACCCGGGCAACTGTCCCTGCATAGAACTCAATTTGGGGAGGAGGCAAGATATAGGTTTTGCCCCGCCATGGAATCATCAGCCAATAGAGCATAAACTATCACGACACAGGTAAACAAGTCAAAAAGGCATGATTTAATTTTATGCAGTGTCTACTTTAAAACACTTGTACACGTATACTTAAATTATTCTGTCTACAGATTCGAACCACAATGATACTTGATGTTCATTTCTTGAGTAGTGCGAAATTTTCACTTCCCTCTTGCCACGTTAGTGTGTTACCTTAATGAACGTGAGTAGAATGTAAATGGGGAATCTGGGGCAAGGGGATCTGGGATACGAGCCAGGAGCCGGGCGGCCACCATGTTGTGACGTCACCCAACCACCATATTGGATCTGAGTGACCTTGAACCATGAACTTGATCCCATGTCGGTGCCATTGAATGGCCTTGAACCCGAAGAAAATCCTACAAATCGCAAATAATCCCAAAGATTTATAAAAAAACTTATTTTAAAAATTATAAAAAAATATTTAAAATTTATTTTTAAAAACTTACATTTCCGAAGGATCCACCACAACTAGCCTCAATAATATTTTTAATTGGTTATTTCATCTATCAATTATGCACATTCGTTAATTAGTCAGCAGACCTTCACCCCCTCACCCATAATCACTCCATCGTATGCACGCATCTTGGTTGTTTTCGTTTGTCATTTGTTTACATTATCAACACCTATGTTGCACTTGTCTCGATACACTAAATCCTTTTAAAAAGCATTCCTACCTTTACATGGCACGACACATTTGAAGTGAACTCCCGGGAAATTTGAAAAATACTTCGCCTCAATTGTTTAGTGAAAAAAAAATGTAATTCCTTTCTGTTTTAAAACAAATTCAAAAGGAATTTTTTTTTTTTTTTTACGAAATTTGAATTTTGTAGAAAGTAAATTAGGTTAGTGTTGCTAGCATGATGAGCATTACCTCATCTGCACCATGTATACAATATATATTGCAAGCGAGCCTAGGACTAAGCTTGGCCATGTATAAATAAATAAAATAATTAATTAATGCTCTAACTGTCCGTACGACAGTTTACGGCCGATTCGTTCCTCGTTTCTGATTGGTTGGAATAACCAGCGTTTCGCGCATCTTGAATGGCCACGAGGGCGACGACAATCACCAACTCAAAGTTCTCCTCGCAGAAATTGTAACTATTTAAAGAGGGACGTATACAATGCAGGAACTACAACACGGAGACGTTGTGAAGTATTTCCTACGCAACGTTAAACTTGAAAACATCCTATGGCAATATGTATCGAAAAGTGAAATTTATGACAGAATGAGTATTAGCGTAATTGGCCGCATTATTGAAAATTGAGTAATGTTTTATACGTGTGTTTAAGGAAAGTTATGGCAACAAACTGTGCTGTTATTTGACATACACTGAAAAAAATCATTGCGCAAAATACGCTAAATAGTGCGTATTTTTGTAGAGAGGCGGAGTAATACAATTTGTAAGATTGGTATGGATAGAGCATAATAAAAATTCCCGTACGCAAAAATGTTAAATTTTCAGAGCCCGGGATTGATTCGGCGACCTGAGAAGTGAATGGCTAATTATTGCTTCGGTTTCTAAGTATAAGTAACATGATGCATTACAGCTGGTGCACGGTTAAGTGATTTTGAAATGAACGTTTAGAAATATCGCTCTTGTACCTGCGTCTGTCTTAACGTAAACGCTGAGTGAATAACTTACAGTTCATTTGGCAGCGAGTGGCAAACTTAGTTATCTGTCTTGGAACCTTAGTAAAAGTGCCATTTTAAACTTTGTGGCCACTGGACATTGGCTTCTTTCCGTTTTGCTCACATTGAGCGTGACTCGCATTTGATATCTTGTGAAATAACGTTATTATAATCAAATGTATGTTACATTGTTATATCAGTACTCAGTAGTTTATAATAGGTCCTGTGGTTAATGCCCGTTATGTTATGTTTTATTGGTTAGTTAAAGGTTTGCAGGAAGTTACAAATCATAACACGCGCGGCGAGCGTTGTTGGCGGTAAATTGGTCTTTACGGTACATGCAACATTTTGTATATATAGAATATAATTATGGCTCCATATATACAGGATGTTTCGTAATTTATTTTACAGACTTTGGGAGGTTATTAGAAATGGAAAATCAGATAGAAAAGTTGAGAGAAATTTTGTCATTACTCGAGTCGTTAAGAAGATACGCCTTCAAATGTAGAACTCACACAAATCGGGTGAACGCCTAGCAGTTAGGNCATTACTCGAGTCGTTAAGAAGATACGCCTTCAAATGTAGAACTCACACAAATCGGGTGAACGCCTAGCAGTTAGGCAACCTGAAGGCCGTGGTGACCAATACGACTGCGTACAGTACCTTTGCTGTTTTGAAAACGCTCTTACTAATTCAAATAGTTAGATTACATTTATGAATCTGTAGTAAATCTGATCCAAACAAGAACAGTTAAATAAAACATTGCANCATTACTCGAGTCGTTAAGAAGATACGCCTTCAAATGTAGAACTCACACAAATCGGGTGAACGCCTAGCAGTTAGGAAACCTGAAGGCCGTGGTGACCAATACGACTGCGTACAGTACCTTTGCTGTTTTGAAAACGCTCTTATTCGTTCAAATAGTTAGATTACATTTATGAATCTGTAGTAAATCTGATCCAAACAAGAACAGTTAAATAAAACATTGCATGAAAAAACTACTGCAATATTATAAAACTTAAATCTCCAATAGTGTAACCAAAACGGGGAGGTGATTTAGTTCCAGAAAGTATTGTTCCAACTTTATCAATTGCCACAAGATTTTTCTAGATGCCAATCAGTCTCGTTATTTGCACTCTAAATCTGAAATAGTGAGAATTGAGCCATATCAGTGAAAATAGTGAAAAATTAATATGGTGGCTGAACTTCACTGATTTATTTGTGATTCTCACTGAAAGTCGAGAATTCTACTGTCGTAAGTCACTTGTTCCCAGTTCATTTCCTTGATTTGCTAGTCGGCAGTAGCTGATCAACTGACTTTCAGTGAATGTTATTTCACTGATTGATATCACTGATTCGGGCCTAGCGTGTGGGAAGAAGATAGCAGAAACGAACTTTCTCTTCAAGCAAGTTGTGTGAATGCAAATTACGTAACTTACGTAGATGGCAGAAAAGAGTAAAATGTAGTTCCATGACGCTACAGATTATAACTAGAGCTATGAACGGCTATCTGGCGTCAAACAATCGAACTGGCATCGTTCGTGCACAGCAGTTGTTCGGATGTGAAAATTTAAGCATTCGTTTTGCTTCTCAACAGTGGGGAATGTACGTTAACAGATTTTTGAGGCCTGTGATAGGATGTTCTGCCCAGCAAACCAAAATAATCTCCTTCCATCGACTCGAGACGGGAACACTAAGCCTTAGGAAGAGAGGAGCTGCCTATTGCTTCCATCCTCGCCGGATGATAGTAGCCGCAAGGCGGAGGAAATATTCCCTTTCGTTTTGCAATAATTTAGAGGGAAAGAGAGGATTAAGAGTAAGGTGATTAAGGTTTCGTCATGAAAACACGAAACTTCCACAGACTAATATTACATTAAGTATCTTTATAAATACTTACGTGAATTTGTAGCCACAGACTGTAAAAGTATATTACATAGCGAAAAAATGGAAAACTGAGGTCTCTCATGCCGAACACGAAATTCAGAGTTACGTTTTATTAAGTGATTAATTTAAAAAATATATAAAAATGCGCAATATAATAAAAATATGTTAGCTAATACAGAAAGAGGAACTCATGTAGTGATTCTGGACGCTTAGTTTAAATATTTAACAGGTAAATTGAAAGAGTTTCGTGTTCATAGTTTCTCTGCGTTGAGATGAAAAATACTCGAATATCAAATAAAACTTTAAGCGAGTGTGGAAAAGTAACTTTCAGCGAACCATTTCGTTGGTAATAAATAAGAATTGTCGAAATTCAATCTAAGATGTTTCTTAAAACAGTGTATGTTTTATGACGAATGAAAAATAGTTTATTACTTACTACTACTACTTGGGTTTGTGTGCAAAATTAGCGAGCACATGTTGACGAATAAATACGTATGTTAACAAATAGTTTCGCAAAAATATTAATTAATTTACGATATCAATAATTACGTTCGTTATGCTATAGCATTTTTCTGTAACATAAATATACGCACACGTGTGCTTAGGTCGTGTGGTCCAATGTTCATAGCTACTGCTGATGAGTCAAGGGGTTCCGAGTTTTGTTTCTGGAAATTTTTCAGATGTGTGAATTTTTTCCAGCAAAATGGCGTCACTAGCAGAAGAATATCCTTTAGCAGTGCATCTGAAAAGTTGGAAGTAACATGAATGGACTATTGTAGGGAATATTTCGCAGCACGCAGTATACAATCAGACCCAAGATCCGTTCCACGAACTCGTACAGCCAATCAGAGAATGGGTACGCCTGTATCAAAGGAACCGCGACATGCCATTCCACTTCTGTATATTTACACATGCGATGCCTTCGCCTTCACAGATCGGAAGGCAACGACAGTCACAGTGTTCGCGTTTTCGAGCAAATCGGCTGACGTCTAGCGGCGGAAATACGTCCTTGTATAGAGGGTATAAATTGCTTATGCTAATATGACTGACGGCAGTAAAATGAAATGTAATTATTATGAAAACGGACGATTTATAGCTGGCATTGTGTAAATGTGTTTTCCCATCAATTAAGTATCTTACTCGAACAAATATAATTCAGTTCCGCTGTGAAAAATCAAGCAACCTTCCTTATAAAGTTTTGTGTCAAATATGTTCGTAAATAACTTTCCGATGGAAAAGGTGATGTAAAAATGGCAGTAAAACGACACAGTGAAGGATTACGCAAAACAAGGAAATTCTGGGGTAGATAAATGTAATAATAAAATAAAATCTAACATTAATAAACTTCTGGCCACCAAAATATTTAAAAAATTTCAACAGTACAAGTAAAAAGCAACAAAAGTATTGTTTCGACTGTTGTCCCATCCGGCTAAAAAGTGATTCATTAAATGCCTTCGTTAAAGTGAAAAATAAATAAATAACAATATAAACACACAAAATTTAATAATGTTTCGGCATGTTCTGTAGTGCCAGAAATGCAGTTCTCAGTTATTTTTGGCTACATTTCCCGAAAATATGTGATTCTTTATAATTATCAAGCTGCATATGCATTTGCCAATGGAAAATACGTTTTAATATTCTCTGTTGAATACCGGCGTAATTATACTTAGTGCAAAGTGTTATTAGTTTAATTTTCATTTTGCTGAACGATGTCACACACCATCAAATATGATCGTAATTACAAAACATTCATAAAATTAGCATAAAAAATTCCTGACATAAGCATTAGTTCGTGCAATTCATCTTCGGGCTCAAACATTCCTGTTTCTTGGTCAAACATACTGCTCACAAAAAGTTCAGCTTATATCAGAATCCAGGAAGTTATATTGAATACTTGAAGTTTACGTTTCATGCTGTACCCCTAATAGCACATACAGTGTAAAAAAAAACGCAATACTCGCTTACATCACCCCAGTATGAAACAAACAAAATTCATAACCGAAAAAACAACATACACAAAGGAATTTCATCAGTTTCAATAACAACAAAAATGGTCATCTCAGATGCATTGACAAACTTCAATAACGTGTGGGACCTCCAAGATTCCTGAGGCACGCTTGTATCCTACAAGGCATGCCACAAACAAGATCATAAGCATTTCCTGACGAAAACTGTCCCATTCCTCGATTGCGGCTGTTTTTACCTGCGGTTGAACCTACTGTATTTTTGTACGTTCAAAACGCATGTCGCTGGAGGGGGGGGGGAGACGTCAATGTGCAAATGATTCGCTTCACACAGCGAAGGCACGACCCCCTTCCACTATAAACATAAATATTACGTATTCATTGGTGAACGGGGAATTTGCTAAACTTTTTGTGAGCAGGGGAGCTATGCCTAACTTTTTGTGAGCAGTACAATATGCAAACAAAGGCAAAATTTCCATATTACTGGTACATTCAATGTATTTGTCATCTCGGTATACCCTCTGTAACGGCCATTTTCGTGGATACAGTGCTGCGCTCTAGAGGGATCGAAAACACGAACGATCATCATACCTAGCACGTCTTGGGTGTGCATTCCAACGGCCATTGGGGTCCAGCCTTTTTTTTTTTTTATGCACTTATGGGTGACCCGGGCCTCTATAGACTGTCTACTGTAAACTAAACACTTTTTAAAATCAGACTATGAGAAAGAAAAATACTCTCCCTAACACCGTGATTTTTTAACGGACATACTGACGGCCATGTTCCCAACTAAGTTGGCAGCGAAATAAGAAAAGTAGTTCCATATATTAACATCGTGTTCAAAGCATTACTTTTGAATTTGTGGTGACTGAATTTATTTGAAAAATAATTTTCTGTCTGTTATAAGCATATAATGTACGAATTGCCGTATTGTTAACATATCTAAATTGTCAACAATTTTACATATCTCAAATTTACACCCGGTCGGCGCATGAATAAAGTGAGAGGGTCAGGGAAAATAATGTTAATTTTACATATGATCGAAGGATACAAAATTTACAGAGAAGAGGGTCTTGGTAGGGTTTTAAAAAGTGCTCAGCTAACCGTGAACAGACTATACCTTGTTATACAGTAAGCTATTCATTTTTAAGTGAGCACTTTTTGAAGACCCCTCATTTGAAATAGTAGTCAATAAATATATTTTGTTTTAGACGTAAACGTTAACTTTCGAGTCCGGTAAAATATATACACTGTGTTTATTACTTACATGACAATATTTATCTGAAAAAGTGGTGTGGTGGAAGGATAAAAAATGGTTCATAGGAAAAGAGTAACTAGAGCCTCAAAAATGCTCACTTAACCGTAAACAGCCTATACCATTGGTACTTACGGCAACCATAGGTATAACAGGACACCAAGATAAAAAAAATACGTTGGTATACTCAAAAAATTTGGATAAATGTTAACTCGTTTAATGTCTATCCAGTAAACATTTTATGCGAATAATAGTTTCATGAACTTCCCACTCTATATATTTTTCCACGAAACATAAGAGCAGCAAAATGTCAAAAGAGCAACGCTCGGCTTGTACTATGTATGCAAATCAGCTGTTCCAGTGGTCGAGTGAGTTGCTTTATTGTTGCCGCCTGTGTGTGACTTTGTCGTCTGCTATATTTCAGTTTTAAGTGTTTGCCATATCATCCTCTCTCGTTTACATACGGGCTGCGTCCGAAGCTGTTAAACAGTGGCCGCTCTAGAGTAGTTAGAGTGGACCGCTATTTTCAGTGTATCACAAGTTCCCACGGGTGTGTTTACTGAATAGCTACAGCGTCTGTATAAATATATCGGTTTTTAAAAAAATTCTAATTAAAATTTAATTNGGGTGTGTTTACTGAATAGCTACAGCGTCTGTATAAATATATCGGTTTTTAAAAAAATTCTAATTAAAATTTAATTATATTATAATTTGAAAGTTGTATTTAGAATTCCTTGTAGTCATGAAAAAAGTTGTAACACTCATTGGTTCATTTTTTATCCAAAATGTAAAGCTCAGCGCAATTCTCAGATGTTGCACTCACCTATAAAAGCCAGAAAGGCAGTAAAAAATAAGACTGTTGCGCTATTAATGCAATAACTTTATTTTTACAAAATCTATTTGATTGAATATCTTGTTTTTATTGAATTTCGCATGTAGAAACAGTGCCAGACGANCTTTATTTTTACAAAATCTATTTGATTGAATATCTTGTTTTTATTGAATTTCGCATGTAGAAACAGTGCCAGACGATGTCGCTGATCGGCGGGTTTTTTCGGAGATCTCCCGTTTCTCCCGCCCTTGCATTCCGGTGCTACTCTACATCCACCTCGCTTTAACCTCGTCGGCTCTCAAGACCTGGTTATTAAGATCGGCTTGAAAACCTCTCCACTCGTTTTATTGAAATAAAAGCCGGACCGCGGTGAAGTAAGCAAAGATTAATTTAGAAACTGCATAAATGTGGACATGGTAAGAAATAACAAAGACACTTTCCACTAAAAAAAAATTAATTAAGAAGTGTCAAGAAAACTGAAATGGGATAGAAAGTATTTAAAACAAATTGGAAGCAGTTTAATTTAATTTTTTTGACACGTTTTAAGACCCAGTACATGTCTTACAAACATTCCTGAAGGCAATGTGTTACGACAAAAAGGAAGAGCAATGTTTTGGAAAGTATACTTTGAGGATATCGAAATTAGAATAGAAAAGTGAAAATTGTAAGGCAGCAAATGTATTAGAAGTGAGAGGATAATACAATATTTAGAATACGATTGTGATAACAGGTGAAAAGTTCGTCCGGAATGTCCTATCTTAGCAGCACAGTAGTTAACAAGACGTGCAGAAATGCACACTTCACAATACAGAAAATCTCTGGACTTTTGTGATGTAGTTTGTTGATCACAACGAGTCTAGAAATCAAATTCACTGTGTCCAGTTCCTGCCAAGCTTTTTGCAACCTCTCATGGTCGACTGTACCGATTAACTCCAAATTCTTTGTCGGAGCACTGCAACTTCTGAGGTGTAACCCTAGTATCAATGTACCTTGGTCCAACGGATGACCATTGGTTAGAAAACTGGGAATATGATGCTGTGGAATCAANACCCTAGTATCAATGTACCTTGGTCCAACGGATGACCATTGGTTAGAAAACTGGGAATATGATGCTGTGGAATCAATACGCCGGGTAAACAGTTGCCACGTATTTATCAGATTTGTACAAATGTGCTGGGATACTATCACAAAGTTAACACTTGATAAATTCGCCTTTGCCAAAACAAAAAGCATTTTTACGAAAAACATTTATTTAAAATTACTTTAAATTCAAAAGTGTAAATTAACTGCGTGCTGCTAAAGTATTTCCAGAGTTGGAAAAGCGTAGTAAATTACCGGTTGATAACTGTCAGAATTTGGTGTCCGACTAATACCACAACGGTGTGCCTACATTGGCCAAACTAAAATTTTAAAAGTGTAAAGGACGTAAACACATGTTATGACATAATCCAAAAAGAAATTAAACTGTGAAAGGGCATTTGAGCTTGGAGTATACTCATTAAANAAACACATGTTATGACATAATCCAAAAAGAAATTAAACTGTGAAAGGGCATTTGAGCTTGGAGTATACTCATTAAAGGTTAATAGTTGTGACTTTTATTTTGTTTGTGCCAAGACACCAATAGGGGACTTAATCACATAAGTGAGGAAATGCNGGTTAATAGTTGTGACTTTTATTTTGTTTGTGCCAAGACACCAATCGGGGACTTAATCACATAAGTGAGGAAATGCTACAGTTCTTTTCAACGAAATATGCCAGGAATTTTATGTAATGGGGTTGAAATAAATTATCTGTGCTTTACGACTAAAGTGCTATGTATACTAGCACACAACTAAACAAGCTGCGTGGACATACTTAAACGTGTATGCAATGCAATGACTGGGGAGGCAAGCACTTTGCTATTATTACCCAAATGGAATCAAGATGGGACTCCATCTGCTTGGAAACTGTAATCCTCGCTGTACTTATTTAATTACGGCGTTGACCATTTGCATCATCAATGCGGTCAATGACAACATTAGTCCCTCTGCTCCAGTGACTTCGCGTAGCAGGGCACTATACAAGCGAAGGAGGTGTTTTCCTCATCCCGACCGCCCACCTGAGTGCTATCGAGTCCGAAGGGGATGGAACTTTGTCCGGTCTGTTGGGGAAACCCACAAGTGTCAATGGAAAGGAGGGAGGAGTACGGATTGAACTAGAAAGACCCAGTTTGAAGTTCCCCCTTGAGCTGACTGGTGAGTGCGGGGGCTGTCGGGGACCATAAACTAGAGATGAGGTAGACCGATCTCGCTGACTGAGCACAACCAGTCTCTGTGTCCCAACATTGGACTGCTTTTCTGCCATTACGACTTGGAAAAACAGTTTGGATTGGCTTTGAGGTTAGAACACTGTTTAGTAAACAAGTGCGTTGAAATGTTCTCATATTTCCTCTAACAAATTTCTAATGCAGTTTCATTAAATTCAAATTGGTGAAAGTATTATTTTAATATAATATTGCTTGTCATTTAAATATTAAGATGTAAATAAACACATTTGACACTTTGACAATTGTGTTCCTTTGGGGTAGGTCAATTTTGGGTACATGCGCAGAAGACGAATCAGCTGTCTACCTCATGTTTGGTCTATGGCGGGGACGAGTCNTAGGTCAATTTTGGGTACATGCGCAGAAGACGAATCAGCTGTCTACCTCATGTTTGGTCTATGGCGGGGACGAGTCACCTGCCGACTCCCGTATTGGCTAGTCCGCCCGAGGTCAGATAAGGAAGGACCCGTGCTGGCAGTGGTCTAAAATTCTTTATAATCAGTTAACTAAGAGCATTGTTTATGTTCGTAATGGGCATGATTGTTTGAACCCATAAATTCGGGCATTCCATTTGAGTTTTCTCAGCAGTTTAACATGCTTCGATCCTTTGTTAACGATGACATTTTTAAGTCTGAAAGTCACGGAAGCACTGGCTCCAATAATCGCACTAGTAGGCCTAAGAAACTAACTAATCGGGGCCACCGTACTCTGAAGCATGTTGTGCTAATCATTCATCAGAAAGAGGTATCAACGATTCCAGAAAATTTTCATCGCAGCTCAGGTACAGTAGTATAATGATTCTTCATCAGGATGGGAATAGAATTTGGTTTTCATAGTCAAGACGCTTCCAGGAAGTCATTTATCACACACACCATAGCTCAGTGTAGTTTGGCGTAGTTCGGACTGATAGCGACATAGATGGCATTTAACTGGAGAGCACTGGAAGAAAATCGTACGGTATGATGATTGTGCGAATCAGTGGGAATGGGCNATAGATGGCATTTAACTGGAGAGCACTGGAAGAAAATCGTACGGTATGATGATTGTGCGAATCAGTGGGAATGGGCTGGTAACAGGAAATTCTCCCTCTCATACATTTTATTACCTGGCTCATGAAAGAGGAATTATTTCCNATAGATGGCATTTAACTGGAGAGCACTGGAAGAAAATCGTACGGTATGATGATTGTGCGAATCAGTGGGAATGGGCGGGTAACAGGAAATTCTCCCTCTCATACATTTTATTACCTGGCTCATGAAAGAGGAATTATTTCCTTGCTAGGGTANGGGTAACAGGAAATTCTCCCTCTCATACATTTTATTACCTGGCTCATGAAAGAGGAATTATTTCCTTGCTAGGGTAGGTGACTTCCTTCCCTTGCATGCATGATGATTGATGAGACGAATATTTACCCCATGTAACGTATAACAACGAAGCTTGATGCCTGCTTCAGTTGAGAAGTACTGGTTGTAAAACACACAACGGAACAGACGATTAAGATACACTGAATGTCAAAACTCAGGTTTTCGGTATAGAGCAAAATTTTATGTCGCAACTTTATGTACTCACTTTCATACCAGGTACAATATTGGAGACATTCAACACTATAGTTTGTTTATGACCTATATGATAGGGCATTTCCCCGCCACCAGATATCAGCTACTTTATTGACAAACGCGAATTTTCGAAAGTCTCGAGTTAAATAGGAATGATCCCCCTCCAAAAAAAGTTTGATTCTCACCCTGCATCGCCTTCTGGATATACACCAACAATATGAATCATTTTTGCTGTCTGTTGTTATTTTGGCAATATTTGGATGGTGAAGGAGGTAGAAATTGTTGAACTTTATTTTTGAGCATTTATTTTGTTACTTCTTAATGTAAGGAAGCAAAATTCTTAAGGATACGTTTTCAAGAGTATTTAAAGTATACATATTTGTTTCCTTTCCCACACCAGGGTATAAGAAAAACGTAACATGTCCACATTTCTGTGATAGAATTTTGGGTATAGCCAGTTATTTAAAAAATTTTAGCGGTAGCAAAAATTTTGTATGAACTTCCCCCTCCTTTTTTTTTTCATCCATCCATGGGGGAATTAAGTGACGTCAAATGGTAGTAAAAGAAAACATGACACCATTACAACACTTCTAACTGCTGTGCGTTTGAACCAAAACCAGCTGGTTTCAATTAACATCGAACTAAATCCGCAGTTTTATCAAGACGTTAAGACCTGAAGCTGTCTTTACTTTTTCGCAGCCAGCATTACTATAGATGTAATTTATTATGTGCATTAAAATGCACTATTTGGGACAGGAAATTCTTCAAAGATTTTACTTAGCTGTGAACAACTTAAAATAATGTATTGTTATGATTTTGGTAGCATACGCGGATTGGGGGCGTAACAAGTTATTAATAAAAGTTATGTAATTAATACTATATAAAATATGTTTATTTAACATTAAGGTTGTACAATATTATTTCAATATAAATATGATTGAATATGAACCGGAGGAGCTATAGTAATATTAAATTATATTATTTTATAAAGATTTAACCAGCTACGTTCTGAGTAAAGCCTAATTGGAGAGTCCCCACCTTGTTCATGATTCCGCAGGCTTATTAAGATGGCGCAAGTCGACGGCCGGACACACCCATCTTCAGTGGTCTTCTTGTTCCAATGGCCCGACGACAAAAGACACCGCCCACGGACTACACTGTCTTATATCGGCTGCGTTGTCCCCGTTTACTGACTGGTAGAGGGGGATTGCGTGGTTTCCGATTTCATAACTTACTTCAGCGATCACGGCCAGTGTCCTGGATAAATAAGTGGAGGTGTGATCAGGCAGGCCGCTAAGCTAAGGGCCTGACCACAACTCGTAACAGTATGCATCTGTCATTCAGGTATCTGAATTATCGATAATGTTAGGAATATTAATGAGTAATGAAACAAAAGTATATTAAAATAATCTTAGTGACTTTTTAAGGCAACGAAGTAAAATAGTATGCGGGTCGTAACAACATATATTTCACAACCACAGTAGGTTGAAGATTGTACCATTTACCTTAAATCCCAGAATAAATTACTCACCACTGCAAATCGTGTTACTTGTACCAACACCAATTACGAGAGCAAAAATTTCTCGTTTCATAATTTTTTCTGAAAAAAAAAAANAATCGTGTTACTTGTACCAACACCAATTACGAGAGCAAAAATTTCTCGTTTCATAATTTTTTCTGAAAAAAAAAAAGTTGATGATTGTTACACGCCTAATGTTGAAGAGAGAAGGAATAAACTGGATATTAAAAGCAAGTAAGATAAGTTAAGTACTCTTCTTTCCTCGCAAAGAACATAAAATCGAAAGTAGTTTTCTTTTGACGACAGGGATAGAATATGTGTTTCTCTTATAAATATCTAGATCTATTTAATTTACACACATATAGATTTATACACATACGAGCACAAATGCACACACACACACACACACACACATAGTTTTCACCGTGTATTCTAAAACAAATCACAAGCAAACTGTGTCATAATAAGCGAAAAACATCCATATATAAAANGAAAAAAAAAAAAAAAAAGTTGATGGTTGTTACACGCCTAATGTTGAAGAGAGAAGGAATAAACTGGATATTAAAAGCAAGTAAGATAAGTTAAGTACTCTTCTTTCCTCGCAAAGAACATAAAATCGAAAGTATTTTTCTTTTGACGACAGGGATAGAATATGTGTTTCTCTTATAAATATCTAGATCTATTTAATTTACACACATATAGATTTATACACATACGAGCACAAATACACACACACACACAAAGTTTTCACCGTGTATTCTAAAACAAATCACAAGCAAACTGTGTCATAATAAGCGAAAAACATCCATATATAAAATATGGATAGAGATTCAACACCAATACCGATACACGCGAAAATTGCCTTACTCGTGTGTAATGAAAAGGTCATTAGCAAGTAATTTATCTATTCGGGAAATCGTGCGCATTCCCAAAGTTGCAACTGGTATGCGCAATCACCGAACAAAATTAGGACACCGACAATGAACTGTTGCACATGCAACACGGTCGATTGAGCAGCGCGTAAATGCCCGGACCAGATACTTGATGATTACATTCTGTATTCACGATCATATGACTGATGCATTGTAGGCGCCAGTAGACTCTGAAGACTGATTTATCATCGTGCGACGTGTCTACTGAGGTACCTTGAGTAACGCCTGCTTCTTAACTTGGCGAAATGAGAGCGTATGCCTTCTTTTCGAATTAGAAATTCTATGAAGTATGAAACATGTGATTTATTTACAGGTGATAAAAATATACCCTTGAAATTGAGTTCATTGGTTATTGAGAATACAAGCATAAACATATTTATTACGATGTACGCCTTAATATATCTGAACATTGATTATAGTCGTGCCACTTAAAGAACCCTACATATCTGAGCCTAAGTTTCTAAGTTTTGTAAATGCCACACGAAAAAAATTCTCGGAAAATGTTCTACCGCATAAACGTTAATTGCTGCAAATATCCTCAATCTCGTAATTTTTACAGAGTGGCTTAGAGTATATGGGTGCATACGAGTGCATACATATCAGTTAAGTAAAGTTAGTTCATGATTATGATATTACTCATTTGTGCACAACCGTGCAGGACTTCGGACTCTTCTAAATAAAAAATATCCATCTGTTTCAATGTGTGAAGTTAATATAAACGGAAATTTTTTACTTTCGAGATCATGTTATATCAATTGCCGGAATTAAATTTAAATAATCTTCTACCTGCAGGAAGGTGATGAAACGGTTTGTAATTCTTCAGATCACCTGTATATCAGTGAACTTGCCTTACGGAAACAATCCTAACATTCTCAGTGAGCAATGCAAATTCTTGACTGTGTTCTTCCTGTTCGTATATTAGTCCTCAGTAATATGAAGTGTGTTTATCGATGTAGCACTAAAAATAAAAACTGTCTGAGGTGGTACGGCGGGTAATTTATCGTAAGAATTTCCCATAAAATCAAGTAAAAACAGTTTCAGAACTAGAAAGAAAATTTTATTTATACAAAATAAATAAATCAATGGCACGTTTTGATACTAATTGTATGACGGAAAAAATCCCCAGATTTATCTGGACTTTGCTCAGCAGTGTTTCATAGCACTTATTAAAGACTTAACGACCTTTTCAGGGACGACAACGACAAAANTCTGGACTTTGCTCAGCAGTGTTTCATAGCACTTATTAAAGACTTAACGACCTTTTCAGGGACGACAACGACAAAATAATATGTTTCAAAATGTTAAGTGATGATTATTGATTGAAAGTGAATCACTCCTTGATTTCAATGAACACTGTTTTTATTATTATTTAATTTTTTTGAGTGCCCTTGAACAACGACACGGCCAGCGNAGAATATGTTTCAAAATGTTAAGTGATGATTATTGATTGAAAGTGAATCATTCCTTGATTTCAATGAACACTGTTTTTATTATTATTTAATTTTTTTGAGTGCCCTTGAACAACGACACGGCCAGCGCAAAGCAGCGCTTATTTTATAAACTAAGCAGGAATCGGCCAGGACCTGTATTAAGGAACCATCGTGGCATTTACCTTGAGTGATTACGGAAAACCCTGGTAAACCGACATCAGGATGGTCGTAGCGGTGATCGAACCTCTTCCCGAATGCGAGTGGAGTTGTTTACCACTGCGCCACCTCTCTCGTATGAGAGAAAACCTCACTTCTGACGTACCTTCGTTTATTTTACAAATCTACCGGGAACGAGGGATTATCTTCTTTAAATTTGCAGTATAGAAACAGGGGCAATTCAATTGTTCACAGTCCCCTCGCTTTGTAGCTCATACTTCTGAAATACGATTCGATGAAAACAAATAAAGGGCCACTAGTAGCGGTGGTTGATGCCACGCAACTGACGTCATCATTATATTCCGAGTCTTTCATTACAGGCAGTGAAAAAAGAACGTTATTAAAAGACCGCGAACCCGCGCCATTGAAAGTCACGAATCGCATTTAGTTTGCGTGCGTGGCGAACGAGGTGGGTTTTGAAAGCAGCCTTGAAATTCGAGACAAAACACCGTCGCTTAGTGTTCGCCCCCCGCTCGTAATTATTTCGCGCCAAGTGTATTTCGCGATCCGACCGCAGAACCGCGCGGCATCCCCGTCTCCTTTTTCTTCGGCAGACGCCATACTATCTCAAGTGGCTGCT
>NQII01002636.1:182856-223914 GCA_002778355.1 Clitarchus hookeri | reverse complement strand
AGGACGAAAGTAATTAAAACGACACTACAGCGAAAGCACTAGAGAAAATGTGTACCGAAGCTTCAATTTTTTTTCCCCCTCTTCATTTTCCTCTTTCTCTCAAAGGTTTGCCTTTTCTCTGGCGTCCAGCTCTCGTTTCATATCCGTGTAGTATTAAGAATAAAGAAAGTTTATTCTTTACTTCACTTCTTCATACTTCGTAGCTTTTCTTAGACGTACTCGTTATCAGCATTTATTTACCTTCTTTCATTACATTAGTGTAGCTTAGTCTCATAATATTTTAGGTATTTATTTTCATTGCTAAAACGTGCGACGGGTCTAAATGCAGAAATAAGTGTACCCAACTGCATATCTGAAGCTAATATGCTTGACTATTAATATAAATACATTCCTGTATACAATAGTACACTGTATTAAAAATTTTAATTTGTATATAGAATTACAAAATGATAAAATTTACTATTTTAAAACTCTACAAAATGACACGTAATACAACTCCCTACTTTTCCAATATGTTTGAATATCCCTGCACCTTTTATAGCAGCGATCGGAACTTAATAATCTCTAAATTTTAATGTTTCAGAATGTTTATAGTTGTTTATAAATAAAGAACTATTCATGAGTTTGAATATTTCTCTATACTAGCCTCGCTAGTCTAGAGAAATATTCTAACTCATGAGTTTGTCAAATTATTGCCTGTCAACTTCTAAAGTTTAAATTATTTCCATATTTGCTTGTGATGGCCTTCAAAGATTATCATAACAAAATAACCGAAAAAAAATGTTATTATCAGCAAAATCATATTTTATTGAACTTGAGTTTAAATGTTTCTGAGATGCGTAGTATTATAAAATCGCGATGTTTTTGTGGACTTCTTGATATGTGGCAGGAGAAATGTACTGCTACGTTTACGATATATCTTTGTAAAGAACTGTTCACTCTTAATTCGAGTTGCTTTTTATGTACCCCCATTCCCCTCCCCGAATTATTTGGTTATCTCGTTGTCCTTACGTCCCCAGTCTAGGCGTCACCACTTTTAGTTTCTCATTTCCTTTTCACGAGAAGAACATTTTATTATTGCTGGTTTTATAATTTGGTTATTGTCTTTCCCTAATTTACGCTATGACTACACTGAAGAGCAAAAAAAACTGGCACACCTGCTTAATATCGTGTAGGACTCCCCCGAGCACGCAGAAGCGCCGCAAGACGACGTGGCATGGACTCGACTAATGTCTGAAGGTATGCAGGAGGCATTGAAATCTCCGCCAATTTGAGAAAGGGTTGCACGTCTGTCCCTTTTAATGATTCTCGTCAGTCGTCGTTTGTCCCGTTCGTTCACGATTTTTTCCCGGCCGCAGCGATGTCGAAGATTTGATGTTTTACCGGATTCCCGATATTCACGGTACACTCGTGAAATGGTCGTACGCGAAAATCCTAATTTTATCGTTACCTCGGAGATGCTGTATCCCATCTCTCGTGCGCCGACTATAACACCACGTTCAAACTCACTTGCATCTTGACAACCTGCCATTGTAGCAGCAGTAACCGATCTAGCAACTTTGCCAGACGCTTGTTGTCTTACATAGGCGCTGCCGACCGCATCGCGTTACTCTGATTGGTTCCCTACCTCTGTTATTTGCATATGCACGCCTATACCAGTTTTTTTGGCTCTTCAGTGTATTTGTGGATCCAAACCCCGCATGTCTTTAAATTGTTATTCTATAATAAACACCTTATAAAAATCAATCTGAACAAACCAGTTACTATTACATTACCCAAAATTTTCGTGAAAACTGATTAAGATGCCAGCCTTGCAAAGCAAATTTCGGCGTTAGCTTATACGCCGAAGCATGCTATAATTTTTTTTGAAAGAGGCATTCCTGTGGGAGTTTTTGCAGTGCCCACTTAATCTACACAGTAAACATTTTCTGTAATTGTTACAAGCAATAATTCTTTTATAGTAAATGCTAGAGATTTTCTTGTAACTCTATAACTGAAATATTGTACATTTACATCACATTAATTTGGGAAACATACAAAACTGTTTATGTAGCTTAATATTTATAATAAACTCGAAGTATACAGCATTCTTTGTTAAAATGTAACATTCTTTTTACACTTTCTACAGAAAGGTTTGTGCAATTTACTCAAATTAATTTGTAGTGTTACAAAAATATATTTGGTAGCTAGTTTCCAAGTAATTCCTTGTGAAAACGCATACATTTTTATATTGTACTGTATCTTAAAGTTTGCTAATCACAAAAAAAAATCAGCATTTTAATGCTGTTTAACTTGTAGGCATTACTTTAAAGTAATATTTACTCTAATAAAAAAGGTGTATGCTGCACATTTTTTTTGCATAATGGCTTGTGAAAATCACAATTTTAGTGGTCTTGGAAGGTACAAATTATATAAACTAACTCACTTACCGAGATGAGACAATTCACTTTTACACATGAGATACCGTGAATTACTTCCAGAAATTATATATAAAAAATGCCATGTAAATTGTTTGCAAATTTTAAAAATCGTTAAAAATTACTACATTTTTGCGTAGTTTTGATTTCTATTTGTAGCAGACTGTAATTTTCTTTAGAATGAAGTTTGCCAAGCATGTCGTAAAATGAGTTGAGACATGAGGTTTCAGTCAACCTTATTACATTTTCTGCAATCGTTACCCTTTGGTTTAATTGTACGTCCTAATAACATTAAAAGTGTGATTTTGACATGCCATAATATATAATCTATGCGATCTATTTTTTTTCGAACGAGAGGGAAGTTTAGTTTATGTGTGTAAGTCAAACGGTATTTTGAATAAATACAAAATACCTCTTTTTCTTGTGGTCTAGGACACTTAAGCATGGAAGGAGCCAAAAAATCAGCACATCTTAACCAACAAAAATGGCCGTCTTGTCAAAATAATTTCGGGTGAACCGTTTACACGAAATCCTTTCGGAAATTACGTACGCAAAACAGAAGGGTGAGTGGCCTGCGAAGTTGGCAACACGCGATCATGGGTCTGTGCAACACCACGTGACATTTGACTTCATTATGCGCTGATTCTTGAGTCATGTCAAAAAATCGCTTACAGATTCCTGTTCACATTTTTCGTGCAAAACCTGGGTGGCAACCCCTATTTTCATGATGACAGGGGATGATATTCCCAACTGCATTATCACAGGTGGAAGACCTCCGTTCTACAAAACACTATTCACCGATTTTTTACTTAATCGTGTGTGGTTTCTGATATTATTAACTCTATTACATACAAAACCTTGGAATTTAGGGGTGCCTAGATCCATTAACAATCACTTTAGGGGAAAAGTGAGACATAAATTTTTGTCTTATTTTTTCGTCAGGAATAACCCGCCGGAGTTTGTCTGTGTTTTTCGGAAACACGTTGTATTATATACGCCAACTAGAATACATTCATGGGTAAAAGGAATAGTAATACTTTATTTTAAGATAATTTGAAATTAGTTATTTTTATACACTACTAGTATATATTCATTACAAATTTAGTAAATAAATTCTTTAAAGGCAAAGACTGGGTGCAAGTTTTATAATAACAAGTTTTAAAGATGGAAATGATTTACAGCATTTGCGTAGCAGTGATAAATATAGGTTTTAAAATCTACTTACAAGATAAATCTGCGACGTACGCCAGTTTGGTAGATATGACGTACTTTGACAACAACTCTGGATGGAAGATACTTCGACGAGTGGCAATTTCTACACTTTCTGTTGTCCTTCCTCACTCCCGTCATATTGTACCAAGCTTAAGAAATCAAATAGAGCGAATGTAGAGTGACATGAGAAATGTTTGTTGACGTTACCATGCCACATGCCTTAAAAACTTCTGACAATAACAAACATGTTATCTTTTTTAATTAATATTTAATAACATTCGTGCTTTTATAATTCTCGCTAAACATAATAGCGCCTTGCATGCCGAATCAACGTAAACAAATTGAATCGACACATTAATACATTGCTCATACAGGATAAGAACACGTGGTGACCACATCCACAAAAAAATCACCTCAACTCGTGATGGTAGGTGTTTCTGAATTGTGCTCCTATACAGTTCTTCTTGATTTCAACCCCTCCATTTAAATACCTGCAGAAGCCTACGTGAAGTAGCAGTCATCAACTATAAATTAATTACACTGGGCTCGTTAAAAAGGATATGCTTTTCTGGACACCGGTGTTTTGGATACCATAATAATCATCTTTGCCTTCAGTCTTTCTACATTACTGCACCATGTAAAACACAAACTTTAATTTTATTCTCCCTCTCTCTCTCTCTCTCTCTCTCTCTCTCTCTCTCGTTGGTTGTCTGCAGTTAGCGTTGTCCGCAGACGAGTGGAGCACATGTCCGCAGACACGTCGAGATGTGTTTACAACTGCTGTATTTGTAAACAGAGTTTCTGGAATGTGACAAGAGAGTGCGGTAAACCAAATGTAAAAACCCTTTTATTATTTCTTAACTAATTTAACACATCAAAATTTCAATTAATGTATTTACAGCATAAAATAAAAAATTTATTTATGGATCGTACTATAAAATTTATGAGCCATCATTGTAATATACATAATTCATATTTGTTTGTTTACGCAAAAAAAATATTTAAATATGAATTAACAAAATAACTTGGAAATTATGTTACCGTATAGTGTTTTTTAACGCGTAACTCTTTGTTTTATTTTGATGTACGCTTTGCTGTGTACATTAATTTTTTTGTGAAAATATGTACAAATAAATTGTTATTTTATTTGTTTTTTTATATCTAGAGGTGAAGGTTTCGGACATGTTAACGGGCGAAGTTCAAATATTCGAGTCAGCATACGGGTATTCTCGTATAGTCCGCGGACAAAGCCAAATGCAGACATGAAACTATGGAATAAGGGTCATATTCTAATTATATGCAGTCTAGTTGCAGAAGGAATTCGATGTATACAGTAAATATTTTAACAATTTTTGTACAAAGCATTGAGCCAATTTCCAGGTGTTCGTCTACTGTTGTCTAAAGAGTGAGTATTTTAAGTACAAGACTTGCTTCGATTTAAGTATAAGTTAACTGTGCATATGAACATTATATTCCTCCGCGTAAACTACGAACACCGTACAGCATAGTTAAACATTTTGAAGATAGTTTGTGTTTTCGTTACATTATACCTACGATAACTTCATAAAAATACCATGTCGTTTAGCAAATTACATTCAGGTTTTTTTCTAAAGCGTTACTATAAGAATTTTTACTTAAACTCGTGATTCGTACAAATTTTAAAAACGTTATTTTAACATAAAGTCTGCTTTCAGCAAGAATATTGAAATCATAAAAAAGCGGCATGTTACAATTTCTTTGATACCTGACGCAGGTTCACCTGCGGTTGAGGCTATTTTGACTTAAAATTTTATCTCAAAAATTAAAATTATAATATTGGCGAGAAGCATAACAATTATCCGAAATAAATTAAATTACATTATAATATCGTGTGCGATTATTTTTAGGTTTATATTAACGTAGTGGTTTTTTTTTTATTTGAAAGAGTGTACGAAAAATTAATTTAAAATTATTGTAAAATGTTTTATTGTTTTTAAAANAAATAAATTAAATTACATTATAATATCGTGTGCGATTATTTTTAGGTTTATATTAACGTAGTGGTTTTTTTTTTATTTGAAAGAGTGTACGAAAAATTAATTTAAAATTATTGTAAAATGTTTTATTGTTTTTAAAAGCCGCTTTGCTCTAACGTCATATATGTATATATATAATATATATATGACGTTAGAGTAAATAACTTTCTTATACATATATATATGACGTTAGAGCAAAGCGACTTTTAAAAACAATAAAACATTTTATATATATATATGACGTTAGAGCAATAACATTCTGATATATATATATATATATATATATATATATATATATCAGAATGTTATTTAAAATCGCAACAGAAAAGTAAGGAAATAATTCCGGGCTCTTGAAAGCCTTTGACGATGCCTGGGACCAAGCGAGACGGCGCATTCAAGAGGAGGAACTGGGTTCGAATCCCGTTCTTGCCGTAATGATTGCGGCCTTTCATATTTTCTCGAAGTCACTCCAGCCGAATGCTGGACTGGTTTCTTACTGCAAACCAGGGCTGACTCCATCCCTGCTCCCGCCTCTAAGGGTAACTTGCTCCGTCTCTAAACACGTCGCTTTTGACCAGATATTCAGCCCTACCTCCCCACCCTAAAAGTGTTAAAAAACAAAAACTATTTTTTTTTATAATTGTACCAAATATTGTTCAACTTGTACGCATTGTAAGTTGTGCTATTTTCTTAAAATAAATAAAAAAACTTATACACTTTAAATTTTTTAAATAATTTGATGTTAAATCCTACATTTTTCTGTTTTCCTGCACACATGATAACTAATACCAACTTGTGAAAATGAAACAAAATTGCAATGGAAAACAAAGCAGTGAGCTACCGCTTGACATAAAAAAAATCTTCAAATAACGATTGATCTATTTTTTTTTTAATTTGCAAAAAAAAATATACATTTAACATTTTTTCATATATATAGCCGATTATTTGGTGATTGCATACATTTCACACGGTAGTCTACGGCATTAGTTAAGGTTGTTGCAAATTTTTCATTTGTACAACTTGGTATTTGCTATTATGGCTGCGGCAAAACTGAAAAATTTTGGATTTGACATCAAATTAGTGAATAAATATAAACTGTAGGTTCTTTTATTTGAGGAAATTGGCATCACATACAATGCGTACTAGTTGAACAATGTTTGGTACAAATATAGAATAATTAACTTTTTGNTGAGGAAATTGGCATCACATACAATGCGTACTAGTTGAACAATGTTTGGTACAAATATAGAATAATTAACTTTTTGTATCCAACACCCTTAATGCTTGGTCTCACATGCTATGTTGCATTACTGGTCTATAGTTTATTTCAGTTGTTTAGCATAACTTATTTTGAAAATACAAACACCTCTTTGGCAAAATGCATTATGCTGTAGAACGAATATAAATTTTGAACTTTTATCAAATATCAATTACGAAATTAGTGCAGGATCATTTTAAAATTCCAAAAGATTTTTGTATCTCAATAACTAGATAACGCATGGATAACATTTGGTGACTGCGTTTGAAGACATCCGTAAACTGTAAAAATGCTGCAATAGGAAATTTTATTTATAATTTCATTGAAAAAAAGTTATGGCAGATAAAGGAAAAATTTAACAGGGTGGTTGAAATCGAGCTTAAAGCTTGGTTCACAACTGATAGCATAACAGTAACCACAGAACATAGGTAGTGTGCATGAGAATTGACAGCCATGTTTTTGAACCTGTTGGTTCACAATTGCGTCTAACAGGTCGTGTTGTTACGAATTAGCTTTTAAGTCAACTCATACCTGAAAGGGGCTGTGGGCGTAGCTAAATAATGAGTCATGATTAGGTAGAGCACAACAGTATAAGATGGGGTTTAATGAACATAAGGATTATACAATAACTAACTATTGATCGGGAGAGCTTAAATGGAATACCGTGATGCTAATTAATTGTATTAAGTTTTATTACCGCACGCCACTACTATTGCAATCTAATTGGAAAAGTCTCCACCTTGTTCATGTTGCCGGAGGCTGATTCTAGGTGGTGTTTAACGACGGCCGGACACAACCCATCCCCGCGTCTTCTTGGTCCGCTGCCGCGATGACAAAATACGCCGCNTGGTGTTTAACGACGGCCGGACACAACCCATCCCCGCGTCTTCTTGGTCCGCTGCCGCGATGACAAAATACGCCGCCCCCAGTATTACACTGGCCTATATTGGGCGCGTTGTTTAATATTTTCGATCTTCTTTACTGGCCGGTAGATGGGGGTTTCTACAACCGTCTCTCGTAAGGTGATATTGCAATCACGCTCGTGCCTTGGTTCAATGTTTGAAGGCAGGCCATTCAGCTAAGGCCTGATCACTTCATAACAGTGTGCAATAAGAGTTCCTGACATAGCAATCAAAGGAAATGGTTATATTTCATTTCTTATGCAGGTGCATGGAGCCCAACAGCCAATCACAGCAGAGTAAAATGGAGGAACAGTTATGCTGCAGAAACGAAGAAATGTCGCAAGATATAAATTTTGAGAAAAGAACAAGTGACAGCTGACAATTTTTTAAAAATAAACCCAAAAATGTTAAATATTTTAAATTACTGTAAATTTTCAACACAATATCAGTCTGTTACGAAAATTCGTTATTTACGAGAACTACCAGCTGATGTTAGACACATCGTAAAATTTCATCGGCAACAAAATAATACATAGGTATTGATTGGCGAATCAGTTTAGCACAAGATTTCAGGTCGTGTGAATGTTATACTGTTTTGTCCTATGCTCTATGCCTGCGTTTTTTTATTATTGTGTAACAAACCATAGACTAAAGAAGAGGCAGACCGCTTATTTGTCTTCTCCGCATGTATCCAACATTGACCTACCCCAAAGTAACACAACTATATCAAAGTCACGTGGTCGACAGTCATGAACGTGTTTGTTTGCATCTTAATTTTCAAAGGACAAGCACTTGTACATGAAAAAAATACTTTAATCATTTTGAATGTAATATAACTGCATCCAAAAACAGTTAGAGAAAGTATCTCAAAGNCCAAAAATGTTAAATATTTTAAATTACTGTAAATTTTCAACACAATATCAGTCTGTTACGAAAATTCGTTATTTACCAGAACTACCAGCTGATGTTAGACACATCGTAAAATTTCATCGGCAACAAAATAATACATAGGTATTCATTGGCGAATCAGTTTAGCACAAGATTTCAGGTCGTGTGAATGTTATACTGTTTTGTCCTATGCTCTGTGCCTACGTTTTTTTATTATTGTGTAACAAACCATAGACTAAAGAAGAGGCAGACCGCTTATTTGTCTTCTCCGCATGTATCCAACATTGACCTACCCCAAAGTAACACAACTATATCAAAGTCACATGGTCGACAGTCATGAACGTGTTTGTTTGCATCTTAATTTTCAAAGGACAAGCACTTATGCATGAAAAAAATACTTTAATCATTTTGAATGTAATATAACTGCATCCAAAAACAGTTAGAGAAAGTATCTCAAAGCACTTGTTTACTAAAGAGTGTTCTAACCTCAAATCCAACCCACGCCGTTTGTGCTAGTGGTGTTGGCCGAGAAGCAGGGACACGGAGACTGGTTGTGCGCAGCCAGCGAGGTCGGTCTGGTCTACCTCATCTTCATTCTCTGGTCGGAGGTGGTAACGGGCGGCGCATGCGCGCTTGTGCAGATCCTGAGCGGCAACACGGACACGTCGACGGTGGTCAGTCACCGGCTGATGCCGCCCGTGTTCGCCAGCGAGCTGCGAGTTCTGCCCTACAGCGTGCATCGCCGCACGGTCTGCTTGCGCGTCGAGCTGCGAGGATGCCTCTTCGACAGTGAGTTCCTCCATCTCTGTAGTCTGCCGTCCACACTTTTCGAATCAAACTTTTGGTTGTTTCCTAAATATATACCATGCATCACAAGCGTTGTGTGCTTCTGTTAACCTCAAAGTGGAGTGAAGAGATTTGGGCGGCTCTTAACATACNGCGAGGATGCCTCTTCGACAGTGAGTTCCTCCATCTCTGTAGTCTGCCGTCCACACTTTTCGAATCAAACTTTTGGGGGAACCACCCGTGAGTGACGTGTTTGGTTGTTTTCTAAATATATGCCATGCATCACAAGCGTTGTGTGCTTCTGTTAACCTCAAAGTGGAGTGAAGAGATTTGGGCGGCTCTTAACATACGAGGTCTGGAGAGCCGATGAGCGTGAAGCGACGTGAGTAAGCAGCAGCACCGGAATGCAAGGGCTGGGGAAATGGGAGATCCCCGAGAAAACCCATCGACCAGCGGCATCGTCATGCACGATTCTCACGTGCGAATATCCGGGATGTTCAACTGGACTTAAACTTATTATTTATATATTAATTGTAGTATTTAATTTAAAATTAATATGAATAAAAACTGTGAGAAAATATGTGTTTTGGTAATGCCTAGGAAGAATTAGTTCTTCTATTGAATATTATTAGATTGGCTGTGCGCACGATGCGTCATCCCTTTGGTGTAATTCCATAGACTCAGTTATGCTTTATTTGCACAAGGCGGAGGAATAGCATAGAAATGTAATTATAGCAGGGCTTCAGAAAAGTTGGAAGTAACCATAAATGGACTGTCTCTCTCTCTCTCTCTCTCTCTCTCTCTCTTTCTTTCTATGTGACATGAATACGCTTTTACAATCAGGCCGGCACATTACGTACCAGGACGGAAACGGCAATGTTTATTTTGNCTATGTGACATGAATACGCTTTTACAATCAGGCCGGCACATTACGTACCAGGACGGAAACGGCAATGTTTATTTTGCAGGGTGGTCCATTCCGACACTATAACTCCGTGATTAATACCATTATTGAAAATAAAGGTCTCTGTTGATCGGGTGCACCACTGCGATGCGAGCGTGGCCTTGAGTCGGTGGAGCGCATGCGCGAAGCACGGGTGGGGGCCCACGGCGAAGATAGTTTCCGGGAAGTATATCTCACGACTCCGACGTACTAGCGTGCTGATTTTTGGTGCCGAACGAAGGGTCTCGTCTAGATACGTCGATTTAAACCACAAAAACCACGCATTCATTTCGTTTTTTCCATTTAATTCCCATATCCCAAAGAAAATATGTCCCGCAAACGCAGACGTATTCACGTAAAAAAAAANTCGTTTTTTCCATTTAATTCCCATATCCCAAAGAAAATATGTCCCGCAAACGCAGACGTATTCACGTAAAAAAAAACCTTGGCTGTGTTCCCAACACAGTGGCTTTTATCCCTTTCAGACCCACTTTAACTTACTGTCTCAGNTAAAAAAAAACCTTGGCTGTGTTCCCAACACAGTGGCTTTTATCCCTTTCAGACCCACTTTAACTTACTGTCTCAGGTGTAGCAACAACAAATTTTGTGTTGCGTGATGTACTTAAGTCGACACGGCACTTGTTTCGTTGTCATGGCCAATGAGTTGTTGAATATATGTTCGGCTTCAGTAATATGAACTAATTATGACTTATACCAGTAAGACGGATAATATCATTGGCCACTGAACTTCGCGGTGTGCAGTACAGACCAAATATTACCTACACGTGCGTAATATACACACTTGTGTACACTGGGTCTGAATGGGTTAATACAGAACTGCACTCGAATTTACAACATAGGGAACTCATGATAAAGTTGTATATATGCTACCAAAATTGTCATAAAAGGGTTATATANACTCGAATTTACAACATAGGGAACTCATGATAAAGTTGTATATATGCTACCAAAATTGTCATAAAAGGGTTATATATGTTGCTTTTGGAAGAATATCGCTTCTATTTTATAACACTGTAAAATATTTTGTTCGAATTCACCAATTTAAATGTTTAAAAAATTAATGAATGTCTATTTGTTATTCACATAATAAGCTCATTTCCATTCTGGATGCTTCAAAAAGCACATTTTGCAAAAATAGAAANACTCGAATTTACAACATAGGGAACTCATGATAAAGTTGTATATATGCTACCAAAATTGTCATAAAAGGGTTATATAAGAATAACGCTTCTATTTTATAACATTGTAAAATATTTTGTTCGAATTCACCAATTTAAATGTTTAAAAAATTAATGAAGGTCTATTTGTTATTCACATAATAAGCTCATTTCCATTCTGGATGCTTCAAAAAGCACATTTTGCAAAAATAGAAAAAAAGAAAAACTTCGTCAAGCAAGACTATTGTAATAATTACTCTGGTTGTATGTAATGAAATATTTGTAACAATATTTATAAGCATTTTAAATAATTTATTTACGGGCATCCATTTCAACCACAAACGTTATTTTGACAACTGAAATGAACGTACATAAAATTAGTTATTAAAAATACTTCTGACACTAGTACCCATAATTTTTTTTACTTATAACATCAGTAACTATTACGATTGCCGTACTTGAGAAAAAAGGAGGGGGGAATGGAGAGGGTGGTTTNATGGAGGGGGTGGTTTTCAAAATATGCTTTCAAATGTATCCAGAGTGGAAAAACGCTTAAATTTCGATTTAAAATAATTGTTTTTAGTTGGTTTTAAAAAAAACAATTAAATGAGCAAATACTAGCTTTATGTAACAAAAAAATACTTTCCTGTCGATCGTGATAGTTTGCGTTCATAGTATGTCTTGATGAGTGCTGCATGTTTTACAATCAGGCACATCACTCTATTGGGTCACTTTAACTTAATTATAACTTAATTATTCGGAGCATAGACAAGAGAATTTCACTGATAAATTTTATTGCAAGCTGAAATTCCAAACACGCGTATACTTAGGGGCTATGGAAATGTCTAGCAGCGCGAATTCCCAAAATGTAAACTCAACAACAGAATTTGAACCACGTTATATATTTTGGTGGCGTAAGGTTTATTGACAAGGTATTTTAATTCTGGTATATACCATATACGCCAATAGTTGTTACCAGCTATATAGTTTTCAATTTATAAATTGACCATTTTTTTTATAACATTGGTGATAAACGGTATTTATGGCAAAATAACTGTTTTAAAATTAACAAAATATAATTATCTATAGCGCAATTATGTTGAAATTGAAATATTGCTAAGGGGAAAAAAGAGCATTTAAAAACTAGTTTTACCAGGAGTTTTAAGAAGGTGAAATTCGGTTAAAATAAGCAGAATAGTTTTGTTTCAATTTGGTTATTACAGAGTTCTACATAACAGAATTTTATAAATTCTATACAAATATTTATTTTGTGGGTTCCGTACATTATTATTATCCGAAAAGCAGTCAACAATTTTCTTTTTATTGAAAATCTATACACGGTTTTAACATATTGGTTTATGTGATGGTTTTCTTAATTAACTTACATATAGCAAATAAAAAATCAATCGAAATATAAAATAAATTCATTGGGGATTCAATGTTAAAGAAATTCTTTCCAAATGCATCAATTTTAAAGATCACTTCCAACCACAAAAAATTTAACGCAACTTTCTCAGAAAATACTGCTATGTTTAAAAATGTTTATAAATAAATGTATTCCTTTATAATTTTTCTACATATTTAAATATTAATGATAATTTTAAAAAAATAACTGGTCAGATCCGTAACGTACCAGTATTATTTCAGAAATGTTTGAAACTTTTATCTTTAATTATGGTGCATTGAGAATCAATATCGTATACACCACATAAAACATTTCCAGTTTGTATATTCATTAATATTCGGTTAACCCTTATTTTTCTGTTAAATTATTGCACATTTTTCAATGATTGAAAATCGTTCCACCTACCTTATCTGCTGTGCTAAAATACGCATTTTACATTATCAGACTTGACTAAAAGTTGCCAGAAAACAGTATTCGCAAAACTTATTCCATTTGGAAAAAAAAACTAGCATAATAACAAAATAATCAGACAGAAATATTTTACAATAAGGACAGGTTAAAACAATCTTTAAATTCTTCCTAGATCGTGCATGAATATGGAACGCATTTTNACGTTAAAACAATCTTTAAATTCTTCCTAGATCGTGCATAAATATGGAACGCATTTTTTCAAGCGCAACACAAGATTGCCACGTTGTAATATGGCATATTATTTATCATGCATGATAAGTGTCGAAATAAGCGGTTTGCGTNAAAACTTATTCCATTTGGAAAAAAAAACTAGCATAATAACAAAATAATCAGACAGAAATATTTTACAATAAGGACAGGTTAAAACAATCTTTAAATTCTTCCTAGATCGTGCATGAATATGGAACGCATTTTTTCAAGCGTAACACAAGATTGCCACGTTGTAATATGGCATATTATTTATCATGCATGATAAGTGTCGAAATAAGCGGTTTGCGTTAATGTAGAACACTCCATTATTTTGAGTATAGTGTAGCAATAGTACGATCTATTTCCTAACCTGAGGTATCTTCTCGTTATATGTAAAAAAAATTCAGAAACTATGAAGTGTTAGTGGGCAACCTATCACGTTCGCGAGATATTAAAATATAAATTTTTTACATGAATTTCATATGTGAAGAATTAAACTTCCAATAGGTATATATAAAACGAGCTGACTTTAACATTACTCATAAGAACTGTAGTATTATCAAACGTGTAATATTAATTTTTTCCCTTCCGTTCACGGGAAAGTTTTTGCACGCTCAGAGGAAAAAATATTCAGCTCCAATACTTGATCCAGAAGTTTGGCGCCGCGCATCGGAAGAAAAGGACGTAAACAGCCAATCACGGAGGTTCCGCGTCACTGGAGGACAAACACGCGATCCTGAGTCGAGTCGTGGCGCGCCGAGTTTTTCGCGTCATTAGCGAAGTTTTCATATTGGCGATTTCCGGCGCTCTCGCCAGCTCCACCCCCAGGATCTCTCTCTCTCTCTCTCTCCCGCCAATTTTAACCCGTCAACCGCGCGCTCTCTGCTCGAGTTCGCCAACTACGCCGGGCCACAAGATCCGGCCAACTTCATAGCTTCTTGCGTCGCCGGGAACATAGAGTAGGGTTGGAATGGAAAGCACATGCCCGGCTGCACGCTAATAAGTTTTTGTGTCCCAACATTGCGTGGCTCTTTTTTTTTTTACCAGTAGAACTGTCAAACCGACATAGCTTTGACTAATGTTACCGTACTCTCTGAGTACACACATGCTTCGAAATTTCAGCACACTCCCTTTGACCTAGTTTCACAGTTACTCAGATATTATAAGGGGGAGAATTACACGCAACCTTAGACTTGTATGATTTTTTTACATTACTTACGATTTCTTATTTTAAAATGTGAATATTTTAGCCCTGAGAACATTACTTTATTATATTTTGAAGACAATTGTCGTTTTACTTCTTGTACTAGTATAGCTTACCGTAAATATTTCCAGAATGTAATCACTCATCAATTCTCATCTATTCAAAAAGGCAAACAAATAAGTGCACTCCATTGATATTACAGTTACTCACTTTCGGTATCAACCTTTCGAATAACGTCACCGCCTGTACCTGCATATATTTGAACGGGCACACTGACAGGCGCGCAGCGCTCTGCGTGCACTCTGTTGGCCGGTTTCTCAACTTGAGGTGCGCTTCGCCGTGACTGCCCGCAGTATTTTAAACGAATCTTGGAGAGAAAGTAGTTCCATATCTTATCGTTCAATAAAATCTGTTAGGTGAACATCTGTGTATACTGAAATTATTTATTATAGTTTCCGTTTTTTTTTTCTTTCATGCACGTGAGTTTAAGAAAGAGCACATTTATGAAATAATTACTTTTCTAACAATCTCACCGTTTCCCATGACCGATGCACGAGCAAAGTGATGATGCCCGTGCCAATGTTTAACTGTGCATGCGATGTAAGAATGCACAGTGTGCGTGCAAGTAGATGTTAAGCAGAGCTTTCAGGGATGGTCAGTTTACCGTGAATAGCCTGTAATTATTATTTGCCCTGGCTTACTGACGTTCCCGCTTTTTTGTCGGTATACTGAACAGCGTTCGGCTTAGGTTACGTAGCAAGCCTAAACTTGCACATGAAAACTTCACGCCACAGCAACGGCTTATATTGAAATACGCGTGCGGGATACCGTGTATCCTGAGCTAATGTGCCAATAAATCGCGTACGTCGTTGGGGTCGTATTTCAAATGCAATCAACGAACAGTTCTGTACGAAAGGCGTCTTCCGATTGTTCTAAACGCATAACCTTTGAGCCTTGCCAAGCCCCATGTAACTGGCATTTGACGTTACAAACCCGAAGCTTTCTTTAGTCAACAAAATTCACTAACTAGACACACGGGGGAAAAAAAATTCAGCAGGGGAGTGACAACAGAACAGTTCTGTAATCTGGTTGAATGGTAGCAACAAAACGTCTGTACCAGCTACATATTTCTGTTAGTTTATTGAAGTTCTGTTGGGGGCGAAAACAATCCAAAATTGCTGAAGCAGTTCTGTCGAAGGAACTCTCTGTTCTGTAGGAGGAACAGAATGCTCCGCTGTGGGAACCACATCATTGGTTGCAGGTACAATCACAGACAAGACCACAATTACTGTATACTTTAATGGTGTTGGCCACGAAAAAATTATTTTATATTTGTACCACGTACTATTCAACTCATGGGCATTATCTGTAACGTTCCCTCTGATCAATTTATTTAGATCGCATGGTTTTTTTGCAAAATGACATGTCAAAGTCAAAGTTTTGCTTTTTATGTAAAGTGCAAATAAAGTAAACCAAACTATTTGCAGAAAATTTAACAACGAGAACAGAAAAATTGTATAATAATTCATTTTAGGATATGCTTACCAAAACTTAATTTTTTACAAAATCTTATGGGCAGCTACAAATAAAAAATATGCATGGATTTTCTTTTTTTTAATAGTAATTTTTTGAAATTGCACAACATATCCTCGCACAATTTTATGGGCATCTTGAAGTAGTTCTTGAGTTCTTGGCAATCTTCTTTTAGTGTAAATTAATACTTTTCTCTATGTAAGTTTATTTTCATTATTTGCACATTTAAAAAAACAGTAAAACTATGATTTTGACGCTCGATTTTTTTCTGAGGAAAGAGTAATAATTGATAATGTCTAAAAGTTAAACAGTATAACAATTTTTTTCGTGGCCAATGCCCTTACAATATTTAGAAGTTACCAACAACCAATCTGATTGCTGAGCTAAATAAACAATCTATATGGGTTATGGGTACATAAATTTGGTTCATACAGCCATTTTTTTCTCACTTCATTGGTAAGTATTTTTATATAGGTTTAGGACATCGATGAAATGACCACGGAGTTGGACATTTCCAAACCTGAGATATTTTACTGCTGCTCGACCCAAATAATCTTCACCCGGTGGCTTTAACAGGGTCTCTTCAGTGGCGGCTTTGTAAGAAAAAGTGTTGTGAAAATATGGAAAAATCCTATTACAACAGTCAATAATCTACGTAAAATTACGGATACTGTTTTCTCAGTAACGGACTTTCTGTAGACCAATGCAACTTTCTGTGAATTCACGGCATATACCATAAACTTAGTATTTTGTTCTGTTTTTTATGTTTATAAAGTGGGGTTGCAAAAACAAAAGTTTTATTTTCGTCATGAGGGCTTTTCACTATAGGTTAATTAACCAGAAATAATATAATTATAAAGTTTTGTTATCAAGCTGTATTTTAACATGAATCATAATTAGGCATCTCTGTCCTTGACTCTAACCACTGGCCTTCAAAATTATGAAGTAAATTGTTACTTTAAGTAAGTTACAGTTATGTAGGAAGGCACGCAAATTTTCAGTTTCTCGTGGTTATGCCGCAGCGTTTCAAGTATTGCCGTTTGTTAAAGGATGTTCTCATTACATTCTTATGTTTGAAGACAGAGGTGAAGTAAGTGGCGTCAAATTTCCTAACTGCCGAAGGAGCGATAACTTTCTGGTTACAGCGACAAAGAAAGCTTCGTTTAACTTCTCTAAAGCATTCGTTCACGAAATTTCGAGTCATTAGGAATACGGGGATGTTTCGTATTTTATATGCACAGACCTCCATCCCGTTTATCGCCATTACGGGACACTTTTGCGTATTTTACTGTACATTTCCGTGCAAATTGTTCTGAATACACAGAAACCTATTAAGGCTCGGCTTCGCCCTTTTGCATAAATTCGTCGTTCTCGTGTTATCATTTCACTTTCAGATATATTATTAAATATGCTTTATTACAGAAAAATTACAATTTAAAAGTTGTGTTTAATACGCAGGTATCTAATTTCCACTGTGTGAGTTATTTCCTGCTTTCGAAAAGGCAGGAACTTGTTGATAAAATATAAATATGTTCTCCACTTTTTACAACAAGCAGATAGCACACAATTAAAATTACGCATAATAATATTAAGCAACTCGTAAAATGTAAATTTTCTATACTCGTACATTGTCAGTGATTACTATGAATCCGAAACTATGACGCAAAAACGAAAAATTTCTGCAAAATGGATGAAGTCGAGACTTAAGAGTGCACTACTGAACAAAAATAACGACTCTGTCAGTAGCGAAACAGAAGTAACTTTTCATTACAACAGTAATTTTGAAATCCTGTTATTAACAGTACTGTTAGTTATTTGCGTTGATTGCAAAACAGTCGTGGGTTCATTAAGTAAGATGTGAGATTTATTTCCATTGCGATGCCTACAAAATACTAGACGTAAGTATCCAGCATTCCCCTGGCTCCCAATATCTATGCCATAAGCATTTGTAGAAAGGTGACACACGGTAACACACATTTTTGTACTTTAATCTACTGAATTTGGTTTTACGAACAAGTAAATTTATTACTGTAACGCACTGGAATTCACGATATTTTTATGTTGTCTTTCAAGGATCGAAAGTATCGTATTGCTTTAGCGTGCTTACTCTGGAGAAATCACTGTGCAATATGGGGCTGAATATGAGAAATATTTGGAACTCTTTCTATATAAATAGAATATTAAGTGAGATGCAGAATGAACCAATTAAATTCAAGTTTTTACAGTGCATTTTTTTTTTTTTTTTGTTTTTTGCAAAATATCGAAAGTGAAGTGAAATTAAATTACAATTTTTCGAACATTGTTTTATGTTATCGGGCTCTTCGACCTAAGAGGAAATTCTCTTTAATACCTTTCACCGTAATGGACATAGCAGGGGTGCATTGCATACAGCATTTTATCGTCAGGATTTATGAACGTTACGTGCTGAATTATTGAGCAGTATCATCTAATTAACAAAAACGGCCCTTATTGCAACTGCGCAGGACACACCGCTTTCGGGTAGTTCGTACACAAAACTTAACCCGGCAGCGATACAGTTCCAGATGCGTAGACAATAAACAACCTTACTGCGGGGAATCACTTATCATCGCCAGAAACAAACAAGTAGCTTCAGAACTGTAAGATTATTAATGTATGGCACATGTTGTCTCTAGTAAGTGTTGAAAATGTCCTGTAACGTCGTCTATGCAGTGGGAACAGTGGTATTCCAATATACACATGCAGGTAGTGTTGTAAATATGTTAAGGTCTGTATTGCTACCGCCAACATTTTCCCAGGAAACCCCGTGATATTGGATGAAATTCAGGCCCAACCTATATTTTATATATGTCCTTGAGTTATACTACGAAAAGTCATACAACAGTTTACCCAAACTGTTCAAGTGTTAGGAGGGTATTGAAAACATATACATAACTCAGAGAGAGAGAGAGAGAGAGATAGAGCGTCTATACCCACGAAGTCATGAGATTCAAAGTATGCACATCAGACACAATCTTAAATTCGCATGCACTGTAATGAGACCAAAACAAACGTACTTATTATACTGGTTTCTGAAGAAAAAAAAATTGCCCGCCGTGGGGAAAAAAAATGTTTCCTAATGTAGACCTTTTCCCGCAGGCAAATACTGGTCTTTGTCCAAATATTCAAACCGTTTGCGTGTGGTAATCGTGCCGGTCGATGCCGCTGGTCAGCGGGTTTCCTCGGGATCTTCTGTTTCCCCCCGCCTTGCATTTCGGCGCTGCTCTATTCCCAACTCATTTCACCCTCATCAGCTCTCAAAACATGGATGTAATGAGCCGCCCAAACTTCTCCACTTGACTCCAAATCCCCAGTAAACGAAGGCAAACAAAGGACGATCGTGAGCCCCAGTCTGATGACAACCCCGCTGCAAGAACTGGTGCGCGCGCAGCTCCCGTTGCAGCTGAGCGACGTCGACAAATGACGGGCGCCCAGCAGTTCGGCACCGGGAGGGCCCATTGCCCGTTGCCAACCACGCAGTAAAAAAAAAACCCTGCCGGGCTATTAGCCACGTCCGGGCTGCTTTGCTGAAATGCGACATTGTCAACACGAAGGTGTAACGTCAGCTGTCTGGTTCCCGCCCACTAAAAAACGTACCGCCGTAATAAGCAGGTGAAAATAAACAGTGGGCGAAAAGCTGCTGCGCTCGGCACATAAAAAACAACTGTTAACCGTGTAAACAGCGTCGCCCACTGAAAGCTTGGCTTATGATCGCTGTAACGTAACTCGCTTGTTACGTCTCGTGTCAGCATAGTTTACTGGCACGGAGTTGGTAGTTTCTACATTGGCCGACTGCACTAAGGGTGGGTTTCTCTGCTAATCGTTCTCCATACCTATTCGTTCCTTAATGCCTATCTTCTTAATTTCGTACGAAACGAAATTGTTGGCTTGCACTTGGCGTGCCAATTAAAATATTCATTTAAAATATAAATGATAACACCCGCACAGGTACGTAAGACATGTCAATTTGAGGTGCCATATATTTACGACACATTACGCAGTCACCCAGTAGGAAAAATTTCAAAGAAAAATAATTTTAATGTACTCTATACTTGAGTAGGAGTTTACGAACATTTTGTTTTCAGGAGTTACGAGAAAAAACTCAGCCAAAAAGCTGATTTTTATTCAAGGAAATCATTCTAGTTCTTGCAACTGCCATACTGCGGCATAATCCTATATCTTGTACACCTATAATTTGATCAGGTAATAATGATCTGTACTGGAAATTATTTCGTGACAATATACAATTTTCTTTTCCATCTAGACGTCCCGAGACTATTACATTTTCCACCGTAACCTTTGTATCTGTCAGTATGTCTGTCATATAAATCCAGTTGCTGTAACCAACTTTGAGAGCGCGTCTCTATGAGCCGCAGTAAATATATACCTATTAATTTTGTGGAAATTGTGTAAGCAAAAAAATAAAAAATTCATGGACATGTAACTCATTCAACTTAAAACCAGGAAAATGACGTATGTTTATGGAAATATTTGTGGAAATATAAAGTATAGTAAATATACATATAAAGTATATAAAGTAACTTTTAGAAGTTTCAAAATCAGATTTTCTTTTCGGTTTTCACAATTGTCTAACACACTTTAGGGTAAGCCTTCACCCCTCTTTGCCAATGTCGTTTTGCGTACGTAAACACCGCTTGAATCACTGATTCCAGTTAGATCACCCCTCTCTCATTATGGTACTAAGAAATACGCTAGCGAAACATTAAATGGGTGCGGATGGTTTAAAGTTACGGCAACTGTTTTTTTTTTTTTTTTTTTTTGCGAAAAGCCTTCTCGACTAGTTTTACTCCACCAAAGCAATATATATTTTCCCCGTAGTGCGTATGATGGTGGATGGAATCAGGCCTAGGTTTAATATCAACCTGTTTTTTTTTTTTTGTAAATAATAGGGATAAGTAACAGAAAGTTTTACACCAATTCAGTCAAATAGTTAAAATGTTACAGACGTATATAGCCCAATCACGGTTACTTTAATCTTTTCTGAAACCCTGCTCACGTGGTATTTTCGGAGTATTCCTCTACTTCATAATAACAAAGCGGAAATATGACCCGAAATCACCGCATTTCTGTGTACACAGTTTAATATGATTCTGCATGATAACTATTACTTAGGCTTCACCAGGCATTATTATTAATGTTGGTTATAATTGAAATATTATAATTTGTGGAGGAAATGTAAGTAAAAGTGCAACTAAGCCAAATATAAGGTACTTTCATGTCAACAAAAGAATAAAACTCTTGTGAACAAGAAATATCTAGAAAACAACCAAACACGTCCTACATCGGGTGATTTTTTTCAAAGGCTTGATTCAAAAGTGTGAAAATATTGCAAATAGACTATTGAAGACATATTTCGGTCAACTTATTTACCTTTAATCAATGCTCGAGGCACTCTCTAGTTACTGTTTATTCAAGCTAAGAAAATTTGTGGTTGTAGGAGCCATCTAGAGTGTGAAAATAGGTACAGCTATCTGATGGGTTGCAGGTACCAACTTATTACTGTTAACATAGATAGTAATATCAACAGAAATTTGTTTGTTGCATTCCTGTCTGTGATTACATTTGCTACTGTACATATGGTTGCTGCAACAGGCCACTGCGTTCCTGCTACAAAATCGATAGTACCTCCAACAGAACAACTTGAACAATATTTTTATTGCTCCCAACAACTTGGATTGCAATAACTTAACAGAATATTCTGTTGCTTCTACCCACAAACCCGATTACAGAACGGTTCGTTAACAGCAACATACCGTTCTGTAACGTTATTATAGGTTCCGATTGTCGTGGTAACAATCAAATTGTTGTTGAAGTTGTCCTGCTGGAGAAACGACCTGTTTTCTATTAGGAAGACAGTGCCCTGCCGTGTCGACCACGCCTACGTATAGCAGCAACTACAATCACAGAAAGAAATAAAACAGACAGTGATGTTGGTATTACTGTCTGTGTGTCCGTGATCGAGGACATATCGCATGTGAAGGATATTTATGATCGACACTGCACACCAAAAGGAATCACTGGCCGGTGTTTGAGCATCTTCCTTGTGGGAAATGTGTTCTGTTAAAGTTCCTTCATCTCTTTTCGAGAGTGACTAATGATGACATCAGCGAACACGCAGTATGTATACGTTGTTTGACACAAGTACAGCGTACATGAAAAAATTAAACGATTGCAACACTTGAACTCGTGATTAACTCGGGACTGAGAGGGTTGGCAATATTTGTGTAGCACATGCAGATGTCTGTTCATATTTTAACAGTCTCCAGTGTAGAAGGCTCCTGCTATCACACGTACTTTTTTCCTCAGTGTGAAAGTGTAACTTGAGCAGGGCTTTAGGAAAGTTGGAACTGAATGGACCGGAGAGATTTGGGCGGTATTTAAAAGCGTGGTCTTTAGAGCCGACGAGAGCGAAGCGAGGTGAGGTGAGAATGGAGCAGCGCCTGAATGCGAGACCGAGGGAAACGGGATATCCCCGAGAAAACCCGCCGACCAGTGGCACGATTCCCACGTGTGATAATCCAGGAGTGACCCCGCCGGGAATCGAACTCATTTCGCCTTGGTGGGAGGTGAGTCGTATGACCACTAGGCCTCCCCAATTTCTTTCCGGAATTACTAGTGGCCGCACGTTTGAAAACTATAACAGTGCGGAATATTATGGTCATGCACTTTTTTACGTTATGTGGTGGTTAATTATTCTAAGGATATTATTTATTATTTTGTTCATAAATGTAAATGTCTGTAATATGTTGTGAATTAGCATTATGTGTGAATGTGTTATGCATAGCAACTTTTATTTATTGGTATTTGGCATTCTAATATATACTGATTTCAAATTACATTATCCGTGTTGTGCATATTGATTTATTTTATTATTACCTTGCCTAATCTAAGGTAACCTAACGTAACGTAACCTAACGTAACCTTACATAATCTGACCAAACCTAACATTTTTTTTACGTGACCAACTTAAGGCGGGACACACTTTCTTATCACCCCCGCACCTGTGTCCATTCTGGGTAATGCAGGGGTAAAAAAGTTTCCTTTTCCTGTTAATTTTCCATTTCTTTCTTTTGGCCTTTGGCTAGCTATCGGGACCACGCAGTTTTTCAACTCTTTGATTTTACTGTATTACGTATACATTCCGGTAGTCTGGAGTGGTGGTGTGGAGTGGTTAACCTGCCATCCGCCCAGTTCCCCAATCTGTTCTACCCTATACCTANATGTCTGTAATATGTTGTGAATTAGCATTATGTGTGAATGTGTTATGCATAGCAACTTTTATTTATTGGTATTTGGCATTCTAATATATACTGATTTCAAATTACATTATCCGTGTTGTGCATATTGATTTATTTTATTAATACCCTGCCTAATCTAAGGTAACCTAACGTAACGTAACCTAACGTAACCTTACATAATCTGACCAAACATAACATTTTTTTTTACGTGACCAACTTAAGGCGGGACACACTTTCTTATCACCCCCGCACCTGTGTCCATTCTGGGTAATGCAGGGGTAAAAAAGTTTCCTTTTCCTGTTAATTTTCCATTTCTTTCTTTTGGTCTTTGGCTAGCTATCGGGACCACGCAGTTTCTCAACTCTTTGATTTTACTGTATTACGTATACATTCCGGTAGTCTGGAGTGGTGGTGTGGCGTGGTTAACCTGCCATCCGCCCAGTTCCCCAATCTGTTCTACTCTATACCTATGCTATTATATAGCGGCACTAACTACTTGACTAATTAACTAATATTATACTTTCGATTCAAGCCCTTTGTGTCGACATCCAGCAGAGAGGCGGGTCTCCGGACAACTTTTCGATCCCCCTCACCCTATAGTCAATACTCTAGACATGAACATTGTCTAGTTCATGTTCCGTTTCCTTTGCTATTGTCTGCATAATACTTGGTTCGTTTCCCTACTATATCGCCTTGGTCTTTGTTACTCCAATCCATCAGTTACTTACTCATTGCCGGGTCGTATATATGTTATCTTCAGTTCATGAGTAAGGAGGCCCTAAACTCATCAGTAGCCTGCTGAAAAATTCTTTAAAAGATTTTCTATTGGGTTTTCCCCAGGCTGTGTAGGGGGTCCGCTCCCATTGCAATGCTTATATATCGGTTTTATTCATTATCAAATCCGGAAAGTGGGTCCGCCCCCCCCCCTTTTCGGTTTATATAGCGGTTTTACACTCTCAATTCCAGGGACAGGATATTTTATGGATAGTTCTCTGTTACGCTTCTGGAGGATTCATCAATAACAATACGTCAAATTCCTATGATCTATTGATGGCGTCCTTTGCAAATTCTCCAAAATATCTCGTCTTTATGAGATAAAATGCTTTTTTGGTTAACTATTCTTCTTCTTTTTGCAGTTTTCTACGTAACTCTATTCTAATGTCTTCACAATCTTTGGCCATTCCAGAGTCACATGCCGGGCAGTGTCTTCAACTCTACAGATCGCACAAAGAGGACAGTCCACGAAGTTAAATCCATGTGACACGGCTTTAAAGTTTCCGTGTCCTGTTATTATCTGACTAAGATGACAGTCAGTTGTAATCCTATAGTGACTGCATTTTTTTCTTTAATATCTGTAAAGATGTTGTAAGTGACCCTCCCATTCTCCGAACCTATCATATCTCTCCTGCCAAATTTCTAGGGATGCTTCTCTCTTCTCCTTCTTTCTTGCCAAAAATGCTGACCTGCCATTCGTTTCTTACAGCAGTGAGCCTCTTTCTTCTGCCAATATATCCAGTGGAATTGCACCTGCAACTACTTGCAGGGCCTCAGTATATGTCTTTCTGTATGTCTTTGTTATTGCTGGTAAGACTGCTCTTTGGGATTTTAGTAATAGTATCTTTGTGTGTACCAATTTGGCATTGGGATACCAGAAAGGTGCTCCATTTAATGCAAATACTAAGAATACACCACTGTGGAGTGTATTCATTGTCTTTAAGTCCAAGCTCCGGGAAGCTGTACGCACTGCTCTGATCTTGGTGAAGAGGCTCACTGCTTTATCCAACCACAAGTCGGAAGTGGCCGTGAATGTACTGTGTACGGTGGTATTCGGCGGTGGCNGGCAGTGGTTTGTAACGAGGGTCGCCGGTGCTGCCCCCAGGCGGAGTGGTGAGCTACCAGATCCCGGAGCAGCCGTGGTCGGAGCCCGGGCAGGACGTGACGGACCCGCCGTACGACGGCGAGCGGCTCGACGGACTGCTCGTCGGCGGACTGGGCATGCTCGTCGACGGCCAGGTCGGCGGAGACAACTTCCGACTCGACATCGGCTACGGCAAAGGTGCGTCCGCCCTCCTCCTGCTCCACTTCTGAAAGTCCTGCTTATGACATATCTGTATGAACGTAGTGTGTTATTCCACCATACGGAAAAACAACATTGCCACGGGCCTGATCACTTTATTCATGCGCCGGTCAAGTGAAATTGTTAAATTATTAGAAAAGTAAACATTTTGCAAATTTGTTCGTTCTTACCGCTATAGTCATTAAAAAAACATAAAGCAAAATAAATAATTCCAGTATTCATAAATGTTTGCCTTGTGTACCTAATATTTCAAATTAGATTTTAAGAAATGCAACTACGCCTCCATCGTTGCCAACTTAACTGGGCGCGTGCCAGTCAGTGTGCCCATTAAAATATATGCAGGTATTGGCAGTGACATTTTTCAAGTGTTGATTTCAAAAGTGATTAATTAACTGTAAACGACCTATACCACACGGTACTTAAGTGGCCTCCCTAAATGTCATACGGGTCTTATCGTAAGCAGTTGTGTCTATTCTAACTAAAAATGACTATTGAATATTTTAATTTAAATGCCTTTTCAGGACAAATAAAAGTCACTATTTTGTTGCCAGTTTATAAATTTCGTTCTTTAAACATAAACGCTGTCGTTGAAAAGTGTAAAAGTCGGCAGAAATCGCTGTGAGTACTTTATTCTTCTGCAAAACAGTGTTTTAAACTGTAGCGACAATGTGGTCTATTTTTTGTAGTAGGGTTTTTATATTAAAACCTTGTAGTCACCGCTTAAAATTCTGAGGAAATAGAAGACCCCCGAAGATTGTTTAAGGATATTTTCCATCGCCGGCGCTATGTTGAGACGTAATGTTGAGACGTTGAAAATATTTTATTAATACCGGTACGGGAGCTTTTCTACAAGTTCAAAGCACAGAAGTAAGGAAGCGATACGGCCGTCACTAAATTGTTAGTCAATTAGCGGCCCGCGGGCCACAAGCAGTTAGCCAGAATCGTCAGACTGGCCTCGGGAAAAATATTTTACAAACAATTATACTTTTTAACATATACATTTGAACACAGTTGTATAATTTGGCGTCAATTTAACTTTCACTATCGTAAAACTTAAATATAAAATAATATGTTATTTCTTTTATTATAACTCAACGTAAATAAACTTGCAACGTATAAGTGAATCACGACTTGTAATAAGCGAGTGTGACCCGTTCGGCATTGTAATTATTTGTACCTCGCGCGATGGGAAAAGTAATTGAATAGAGGTTTTTGACAGCAAGGCCAATGTCACACGGAAGCGAAAAACAAAGCGCGTGAAAAATGACGCGCGTGGAGGGAGTTTATCACACGGGCGCGATAAACAACGCGCGTAAAAACTGACGCGCGTGAAAACTGACACGGCGCTGCTCGAGTGCGTGTTGAAGCTGTAGTCCGCGAGGTTTGGACCAAGCAACATACACACGAGAGTTCACAATGCCGTGTTCTGTTATTACGTGTGGAATTTGCATACAGTGAAGAAAAGACGACGCAGACGTTATTGGGTACATTCTTAATAAGTGATCGGTCACCGAGAGAACATTTCTATCTGAAGCACCCAAAACTACTTGAACATCCCGAAAAGTTTTATAATTACTACAGGATGTGTAAAATATCGTTTGAAGATTTGCTGTGGAAAATAAGACCCAGTCTTATTCGGAATGACACCAATATGAGACTAGCCGTACCATTTGATGAAATGATCGCCTTAACATTGAGGTAAGAATGTAATACATGTATTGATTTCGCATATTTTAATATTCTCAACCAATAGTATATTTCAACAACATCGATTGTCCAAGGTACAGTTAGCTGATAAAATATTGGTATAAACGCTTTTATTTTTATTTTTAATTACGGAAGTTTTCAAAACGTGATAACATTTACGTAAACACAGCATCAGCACACTAAAAACATGACAAATTAAACAAAGATTCCTTAAGTTTAAAATTATTTACAGTAAGTCAATTATTTGTTTCTCCACCACTGGAATCAACAAGTGTTAAGTTTCTTCCACTGGATGCAGCAGGCGAGAATTGTTGTACTGATGGACCTAGGGGGTGGGTTTGAGGTTCGCGGGATGTTTGCCAAGTGCACCTGAAGGGTGTTTGATGAGACTGGACAAGGGGTGTTCGCGACTGTATGTGGGGTTGCTTTGATGTTTTTGATGGTTGGTGTGGTTGAGTAGAGGTTTGCTGAAATCGGAGAAGGAGTTGGAAAGCCTGAAAGTTTTGGAGATGCGGATGTAAATCTATTTGATTAGTTGCGTTCAAGGCATGCTGAGGTTGGCTAGGTTGTCAATATGGTGTTGTATTAACCGCAGAATAATGTGAAGAAGTCAAAACAGGTGGTGGAGGCTGATAAGCCTGTGAAGATTGAGGTCACACAAGCATTTTGTAAATTGCTTATAACCTGCATCCTAAATTGGAATTTCTGAGAGGCATTCAGTTTTCTTACAGGTGGAAGCATTGCTTTAAAAAAAAAAGACATGTCCTCATAATCATCATCATAGGATATTTGCTGGCTCGTAATTAATTCTGAAGCTCTCTGTAGATAAGTAGACATCTCGGACTCGATGCTAGTCACCGGTTTTCGTTTCTGAGCATATGCTTTTCTAGGTGCAAAATGCTGTTGGCGGATTCTCAGTTTCATTTGAACTAACTGGCTCTCTTGTATCGGCGTTGTCTATGTCAGCAGTTACACCGACCTAACATTCCTGCGTTTCACGTAATCCCAGACCTTTATCGAGGAAACCTAGTTTGTCTGCATAAACATACCTATGAAAGAGCTTGCTTCCTGCTCCACTTTTATTTGACTTCTTTTCTTTCTTCTTAGCTTTTATGTAACCGTCTCTTACGGTTTTCCACTTAGAAGTCATAGTCTTTAATGAAACAAAAAAAAAACCCCGTTTTTATTCTGAATTTATTATAAGGTGCTGCGTCCAGTTTTATGGGCGTGGGTTCGAATCCCACGTGTCCCAAAAAAGGTAGCCGAAATGTAAATGCAGTTGTACTCAGTATGGATAGTTTTGTCGTAATCAAAGCATTACTAAATAAAGTACAATAAAGACATAATCGATAGCTGAGAATTTCTTTTTCAGGCACCTTGCATCTAGGAACAGCTTGACCGACGTAGCTGTAAAATGCTGTATCGGGCGGTCTACAGCCGCGAATATAGCGCTTTAACTGGCGAACGGATTTGAAACACGTGCACATTTTCCGCACTCTATAGCCGCCATAGACGGCAAACATATAAGAATAGTTAAACCCTACGATTCCGGTTCTCTGTTTTTCAGTTACAAACATGACTACTCTATTGTTCTGCTTGCATTAGCAGATTCTAACTATCGTTTCATTAATGTAGTCAAAGGATCATATGGAAAGAATTCAGATTCAAATATTGTTACAAATTCTTCCCTGCGGAGATTATTCTCTGCAAACTCTTGGTGTACCTAACCCGGGACATTTGTCTGATGGTGCGTCTTCTATGCCTTTCGTTATTGTTGGAGACGAAGCTTTCAGTCTACCTACATTTTTGCTCACGCCTTACGCGGGCAATCATTTATCGGACACAAAGAGGATTTTCAACTATCGCCTAACATTGGCACGCAGAAATGGAGAATGTACTTTCGGGATTCTGTCCAACTAATGGAGAATTTTCCATAGACCTTTAGACATCAGTGTGGATTTCGCGGGCGACATTGTCAAAGCTTGCTGTGTTTTGCACCATTGTGTTTGTGATCGTGGTGGCTATCAAGTTGACGATACATTAAATGTTATTGGATTTGAAGATACATCCTATTCAGAAATAGCCAATGATGGGAGTCGGGTTAATATTCAGAGACTACGAGAGACATTTGTCGATTATTTCGTCAGTGAAAATGGGGAAATATTGTGGCAATAAAGAACAACAGCAACGCAACGTAATTTGCAACATTGATGTATGCAGAAACCACGTACCATATTACAGTTTTAAGGGCAAAGTAGGTACTATCACAATAGCAAATGCTGTTAACGACAAAGCACATCTGTAATATTTTCCTGCTTTAGTATTGCGTAAAGTCTTTGCTACTAATACCCACGCACGGAAATAAGATTGTTTACAGACTGCACACATATTCGAAATAAGAATGAAAAAGCTATTCGTTGTATCATAGTTACTAAACTCTGTATAAGATAGTGACTACAAAACCTGTCACATTCAAATAACATAGTGAAATTCGTACCAATGCGACGAATTGTTTTGAGAACAATACGGAACATTTTACTATGTATTAACGAAATGCTACGGATTTTAATGCATTGTAATCCTTAATATATTATTTTAAGACTCATTTATAAACGCGCATGTTTAAGCTAGAGTTGCTATAAATATGAGAGTGATTAAGTTTGTATTCATATAATTATAATACATTTTTTAAATCAGTATTTTGTTCTTCAAAATATGGAAGTTGTATAAGTATGTCGGTTTAGGGACAACAGGATTTAAAGTATTCGGCGTTTGAAGTTCGGAGTTTTCTGCCCTGTCGTCACAGGTGTGACTGGCAGCCATGTTGGTCGGTGCAATCCGCCTGTTTGTAGGAGTCACAGCTAAGAGGCCATATTGGTCAGTGCAGTCTGCCACCTTTGTTGGTTTTACAGCCAGGGTAGCCATGTTGGATGTTCGTCCCCCCCCCTACTACCCAACAAATTAGTTTAATAGAAGTGATTTAAAAAAAAAATGTAATAAAAAAATTATTTCAATTAAAAATTTAAAATAATTAACATACCACCACCCATCCCCTCACCAACACGTCCCACACCACTGCTAACCTCTTCAACACCCAGTGATCCCTGACCTTGACCCTGACCCATGATCCTTTTATCTTGACTCATGACCTTGACCCATTGTATTGTCCCCTGACCTTGACATATGACCTTGACTGTGAACCATGATGTTTACATTAACCGTGACCTTGACATTGATGCATGACATTGACATACCATATTGGCTTTTATTTATGACACTGACCCCTGACCTTGACATATTACCTCGCCACATGACCTTGGCCTTGACCCCATGACCTTAAAATTAAAAATTGTGAAAATTTAAAACTGTTTTTAAAAATTGAAGAGCATATGTTACCCCACCCCTCCTTTCCCCAAATTAATCATTGGCGTTCTCCGCCCATTCCCAATATGCCTATTGGCAGCTAAATTATGACTTTAACACATATTTTGCCAGTATTGGACACTATAGAAATTGCTAGTTATTTCCTTTTTTTTAGCATCTGCCACCAAATTATTTTTTTTTTGCAGGATAATTTCCTCAAATGGAATTAAAATGTTTTATAATCGAGCCCAATATACGGAGATTTTCAGTAGAAGCGTGCAGAAATTTAAATGGGAATAGGGGCTTCACCACGGAACGTTCTGAGATTGGGAACGTGTGGTGCACAAGACCAGCTAAAGCTTATATGGGCGTAAACATGCGGGCGACGCGTGATGTGCGAGTGTGTGTGTGGTTCACCTCTCGTCCACGAGGTTGCTCTGTCGTCCCCGCATTGCCACTGTACGTGCGCGTATCGATGTCGGACGCCACACGCACGTGATATTTGAACTGGGTGCTGCGGCGGAATGTCACATGCCGCTGTCACGCTTGCGTTGGAAGTTGGCGGTCGTCGCTTCGAGTAACTCGCGTGAGGTACCGACTGATACGTTAACGCCAGTCCGTCAATGGAATGGTCCTGTGCAGTGCCGCCTGTCGATAGTGCACACACGCAAAGCCAATAATACACGTAACCAATCCGAACACCTGTATTAGTGCTAGACATGTTTATGCCCGTATTTCCTTTCGCTGGCTCAGCGGACTACACGTTCCAAATCTCAACCGTTCTGTGGCGCTACCCCTATTTCCAGCTTCATTTGTGCATGCTTTTGCTGAAACGTCCTGTAATACCCCTTCAGCTTGGGTTTATTTGCATCGATTCTTAGGTAATTATTAAAACTTATTTTCGTTTAGCATATCACACTACTCAATAGAATAACACAGTATACTTTTAATTGAATACCGCTGGTATACACACATTTGAGGTTATGGTTGCACGTGAGCCAATAGTAACTTCTGTACAACTGTTAAGATGTATCTGGTACACTAAGTGGCCGTTTTGAAATATGGTGTGTGAAAAGTAAGTTAAAGACGAACAGATAGATTGGACACAACATGGAGAACACCACTTCGCTATTATTGTATTATTGATTACCATTTTGCTAGCGGGAAACTGTAAATTTTTGCCGAGAGGAAGTAATTTAGAAAATTAAATACATGGCCAGGAAAACATTGCACTAGCGCACGATGTTGACAAAAAGAATGAACAACGCACTGTTTACAGAAAGTTTCAGTTGCCACCACTGTTTAAGAAATGCACGAACAGATCTCGACAGTTAACGAGAAATGGAGGACAACATTGACTCGTTAGGCTCATAATCAGAATGCTGCCTGGCAAGCATTTTATTTTAAAATTCGTCAGAACATAGGTAACGAGCTTTCTTTTAAAATGAATAACATATTATTAGCTGCTAACCCAACCCACATAGCTACGCTATAACTAAGTGTTCAGTAATGAAGTAAAGTGTCGTGCAAGAATAAAACATTCGGTTATGCAAACAAATATGGCACAGATGGACAATTTCTGTAAGCAAGGCTTTTGCGCTCAACTCCTGGGCCTGCGACAGTGAAGAGGATTTTTGAAAGTAAGATTTATGCAATAATATTTCCAGCTTTTAAAAATTATTTTTTTTTAAAAGTGAAATGGTATGTTAATTTTTCTGTAGTAGAGGCGTACAATTATTGGCAAATTCTTAGATGGAAAATGGGTTTGCATTGCACATTTATAAATCACAAATAGTTTCAAGAAAACCAATAAACATTCGATCATCATCTGTTATCCAAGCAGATTTTTTTATAATTATGATTAAAAATACTTATGTTTGGATAAATGTGCAATACAAAACAAAAAAAGAGTAAAAATGCCGATGCATGCAGGTTTTTGTTAATTTTATTGAAATTTCTCTTTGAATCATCTGGATGACAGCAGGTTATATTCTAAACACATTATTTATGTTGGAAGATGAAATTTGCATTTCTCCTTAACCCTTGTAACCGCTTCTAAAATCGTCAGTCGTGTCTGAATATTTTTTTCGGAATGAAAAATGTTCTAGGAACTAATTTATTTTCTAGAAAAATTAAATGCATATTTTTTGGCGCCGTACCGGGAATAAATTCCGTCCCGTGTAAAAATATTAGTTACGCTGTTGCAGGTCTATGTAATACTTGAAATTTCTCCTGACGCAGCATGTAGCTTCCAATATATTAAACAAGAAGGTTGCTTTCCAAAAGCATTTACTAGGAAACCCTGCCGACAGCTTCCATTCTAAAACTACTGAACACCATCACTTTGGTCTGTTTACGAATAGCATCTCACCGAGATGTTCCGATCACTTGTTTCATGTCTATAGCGTATTTTTTTTCATCTTGTGAATATATAAGTGCTGTTTTTTTTTCTCAGAGTTATTCATACGTAGATAAAAAGTTACGAAATAACAAAATTTACATTGTATAGAGAAGCATAGCAGAAATTTTCTTTACTATGACGTCATAAAATGAGATGATCCCACGCTTCGCGCAGTACGCAAGCATTGCTGCCACTCCTCTGGGATAAAGGGGCGATAAGGTATTTGATACTCGTGGCAATTTCGCCCGTAGTGCAATCTTGCTTCTCTGCCTCACTCACGCCAAATAGCTTCAGATAGGCGGGTTTTCAGTACCCGAGGTCGGTATGGCGTTACGCTCGTTTTGGAAGTACGCCGAACCCGCGATGTTTCAAATCCCATAAAGAACATGACTTAGAGTTTGAGATCCAAGTTTGTTAGCAAGTGTTAGGGGGCCACTTTAACAAAAATAATTAAGGTTGGTTTTATTCATTCGCCGTGTAACCGTGAGTAGGGCAACCTAGCTGATATGGGGACAACGTACTTACAAACTGTGGCAAGAGAGTCTGAGAGACGTTTCTTTCTGGTCGTCTCGGCATACCAGAACGTGTTTTATATTTAGCAGTGTACAGGCCTGTGTGTAAAGCGTTAGTGCTGTAAAAGTTCATCTGATTATCCCTTTAAATATTGCTAAACAGGGTGTAGTCGTAGAAAGAATGAAACGCTACCCAGCAATTTTTTTCTCTTTTATCAACTACGTGATTATAAAATTAATATCTCGGTTCTGGTGCGTTATAGAGAATTTGGGAGGGAAGGCCTACTGGTTTTTTCAATAATCCCAGTTTGATATAGGTAATACTTATTTTTAGAGACATTGACATTTTTCCGACCTCAGACTTTTGATATCCATGCATTTTTAAACTCCTTTAAAGGCCGTGGTGGTGTAGTGGTCAGACTACTCGCCTCCCACAGAGGCGAGCCGGATTCGATTTCCCGGCGGGGTCCCTCACGGATTTTCGCACGTGGGAGTCGTGCCGGACGATGCCGCTGGTCGGCGGGTTTCCTCAGGGATCTCTTGTTTGCCCCGATCTTGTATTCCGGCGCCGCTCCGTATTCTTGCTCGCTTCACCCTCGTCGGCTCTCAAGACCATGGTGTTAAGAGCCTTCCAAATATCCCCACTCCGCTAAATTTCCATAAATTTTAATGACCTTAACGTTTCGATTACCATAATATTTTGATGACCTCGGCCTTGACCTTTTAATGACCTTTACCAAAAAAATCTCAAAAATCTGTAAGTTATTTCCGACTGAGGCAGGGTTATTGCTTATGAGATCAGAGAAGAGGTATTTGATGATTGGTGCTTGCTGCGCTACCCCAGGGCGGACCTGTCGTTCCGGCCAACCCAGATCATGGCTGATGTGAGAAAGATACGGGATGGGGCAGCAGCTGAATGAAGACAGAGAGGAAACCGAAGAACCCCGAGAAAACCCCATACCACTTTGTACCCGCCACACATTTTCCACGAGAGAATTTTCGTCAGAAAACTTTCCACGCACCAAGGTCTGACATCGAAAGGGGACTCCAGAGAGGGGAACTTCTGGTAATGCCATGTGCAAATATATTTTTTTCTCGTGTTGTTTCTTCAGTACGTTCTTTTTTTTATTTTCCGGTAGAGCTGCGCAACCTTGTCCACAAGCGGCCAAGAGGTCAAGAAAAATAAAGGAAAAAATCCCTTGCCTTGACTCAAGTTAACCACTTAAAGGCAACGCAGACAGAAAGTTTTATTCACTGTGGCAGAACAAAAGTAAACAAAACAAGACCTAGTCAAAAGTCTCTTCACAAACCTTTTATAAATAAGAATTTTTTTTGTCTATTAATATCTTTACATTAGATTAACAATATACAGCCAAAATGTTTTAATTTTGAGTGAGGTGGCTAAAGTAGAGATAAAAAAATCATTTAAAAGTTTAGTTTTCATCCGTCGTTTTGTGTGTGTGTTCCTTTTGCAATGTTACTTTATTATTTTTTTAATTTTTGATAGAACATGAAGCAACCATAAAATGAGTATCACAATTTCCAAGTAAAAAAATACCACTAAATAAATAAGTTACTGTCACTGCATTATGACGGGGTACCACTTTGATATATATTTAAGTATCAAGTTACAAATCTGTCATATTTTAATTTATTCTTTTGTCACGAAATGGTGTAAAAATATTTTTTATGCGTATATATATGTGTGTGTTTTTCCCCAGCGCATTGAGTTAAAAATAAGAAAGCAACCAACAAAATATAAGACACAATCTTATCAAAATATGTAAGGGTAATTGTACATTTTAACATCACCATTGGCGTCCATCTTAATGAAATTTCTGACTTAATATTAAATTTTACTGCTGTTTAAAGTAACTTGAGGAATGTGTAAAAAATATTGTTACCCATAACTGTTTTTTAAATGTATAGTATCGTCTTTATCATTAATTTTTGTCTGTAACTGTGTCAAACAAAATATGTAGTGAATATTGTTTGACGTATCGATATAATCGATATGTCAAACAGTATTGAGGGTTCCATCACAGGTTTGTTTATTGCACACATTTTTCTTCCTTCTTCATTAACTTTCTTAATGGCGTGAAACAACACTTTCTTTACCTCCGACAAAAGCCTAATTTTAATATGCGGTAAACACACCTGAACTCCACTATCGACGAGTCAGAATATTAATGCGGGTGTATGAATAATGTTTTCGTTTTCCGGAATAGGTAATTTTTTTTTTTTCTACATTTAATTTTAGCGGTGCGGCGGGTACCGCAGTTCCTCAACATGCTTTGTTCCTCACCTTTAATGCAGTCTTTCCTGCACGGCACGTAAGCGATGCGAACGTTAGCCATAACGCCCTCATTCGGGGATTTTTAATTCTGCACTTCGTATTACCGCAGAGATAATCAACTGAAATTTTTCTGCATGCCAATAATGTGATGATCGAACCTCTCGTATATAAGTGGAAATAGTGGACTTTGCTGAAAAAACAAATGAATAAGTTACAAAATTTCCTTTATGTCTNCCCCCAACCGTCACACCACTATGTACCCGCCACACATTTTCCACGAGAGAATTTTAGTCAGAAAAATTTCCACGCACCACAGACTAGAGTTTGGCACAGTGTACGGCCTTGAGAACGAGGTGTGCGGAGTGGCGGCGACACAGCGACCGGCGGGAGTGAAGTCTGCGGACTGCGAGCATCGGCACAGTGAAGAGTGAAACTGGCGGGCGGGAATATCGAACAGGATGTGCGAGTGATAGACATCTGGAAAAATGGCTATATGCAGATTGGATATGTGTAAATAATGAGCGTGAATTAAGTGANGTGCGAGTGATAGACATCTGGAAAAATGGCTATATGCAGATTGGATATGTGTAAATAATGAGCGTGAATTAAGTGAATTAAGTGACTGTAACCAATATGGAGAAAGTGATAAGGACTGTAATTAGAAATTAGATAGACATTAAATATNAGTGAATTAAGTGACTGTAACCAATATGGAGAAAGTGATAAGGACTGTAATTAGAAATTAGATAGACATTAAATATTGCGCTTACTAAGAATAACAAGAGTAATAGTGGAGATAGCTTGTTCAATGTTGTGAACATCAGCTGTGTGAATGTTTAAAGCATTATAGATAAATTTAATGTAATTATTTAATTTTATTAAGACCGCCATCCTTTACGAACTTGGATACGCCACTGGCATCTTGATCCATACTACAATATCCTGTACCTGTACCCTCTTACGTGCCCCTGCGATGATACATCCATGATGATAAATTTTTTTGCAACTGAGTGTGTTATTATCACAGTTGAATGGTCAAGGGGAAAAAAGTGCTAAGTCAATTTTGGCATACTTCCAGGAGAGCAATTTTAAATTTATGACAAAGCATGCTCTTCCCCTATATGTTGCTTACTAAACTGCTCAAAAATCGTGACTAAATCTGTTATTCCCTTGTCTCATAACAGTACCGTAAGCATCTCATTTGAAGGCATCAAATGGTAGCCGCAACAGAAAANTCTGTTATTCCCTTGTCTCATAACAGTACCGTAAGCATCTCATTTGAAGGCATCAAATGGTAGCCGCAACAGAAAATCGCATATTTTGGATTTAGCATTTTTATTTCACTGGGCCCTTCAGTTGAAATTATTAAGAATTTCCTGGGTAGCCATTAGAATACGGACTATGCTTCAGTNTCTGTTATTCCCTTGTCTCATAACAGTACCGTAAGCATCTCATTTGAAGGCATCAAATGGTAGCCGCAACAGAAAACCGCATATTTTGTATTTAGCATTTCTATTTCACTGGGCCCTTCAGTTGAAATTATTAAGAATTTCCTGGGTAGCCATTAGAATACGGACTATGCTTCAGTTNTATTTCACTGGGCCCTTCAGTTGAAATTATTAAGAATTTCCTGGGTAGCCATTAGAATACGGACTATGCTTCAGTTGATGAACCAAGGATTCTGTCGTCAGTGACGTCATTCGCTGATAGTGAATGCTTATTTGTTTATGGTTTCCGCGGAATGTTTTCCAGAAACACACTCTAAGAAATTATTTGCAAATTTACTATATGAATGCATACGTAGAGGGAGAAAGCGACAATGGTAAAGTTATTTCCCATACATTCATGCTAGCGTTCCCACATTTGCTCAGGAAACAGTCAAAAGCGTGGGAAACTNTGGTAAAGTTATTTCCCATACATTCATGCTAGCGTTCCCACATTTGCTCAGGAAACAGTCAAAAGCGTGGGAAACTCCCCAACTTTGTATAGTAGCGACCATAAACATTCCATTCCATATTTGTAGCCAGATCTGTGGTATTATTTCTATACGATATAAGTGTTAAAAACTTTCAACTCGTTTTATGAAGTTTATCGGAATTATTTTTCCAGTAAACATTTAACTCACAGCCATGATCCAGACGAAACACCGTGGAAAGTTGCCAGTCACCGTCTTGGGCCTGTTTCAGAAGATGAAANGCTCACAGCCATGATCCAGACGAAACACCGTGGAAAGTTGCCAGTCACCGTCTTGGGCCTGTTTCAGAAGATGAAACGAAGTGTTGCTGTAGCACTTCTACGCCGTGTGCATCCATGTCGGGTCTTTGGAGAGAATTAACACAACCCCTTCTTCTACTTTACTCTCTTTGGAGCGAGGGTCGCTGTCGTCTCCTCCCCTTTCGTCATTTCGCCATTTCAAGTTTGCAACTCATTTAGAGAATGCTGCGCTTCGCTGCCTGCGGAAACTATAGTTTATTCTAGCATATTCATACGCGATTGAGAACTTTGAAAAANGAATGCTGCGCTTCGCTGCCTGCGGAAACTATAGTTTATTCTAGCATATTCATACGCGATTGAGAACTTTGAAAAAAATCACCCTACATGTGTAATATTTAGTTATTTCCTAAATTAATTGTATCACAAACATTTTGTACTTCCGTTAATACTAACACGCCTTATTTCATGTTTAAATAAAACTTTCAATTATATTTTGTGTACAAATTGTAACTTTTATTCCATGATTAAAGTGAATCAACANTATGTTTAAATAAAACTTTCAATTATATTTTGTGTACAAATTGTAACTTTTATTCCATGATTAAAGTGAATCAACAACAGGAAAAAAAATGTATACTGGTAATGGCAATGAAAAATTCGTTTGTAAGTAAAATTATACTACATTCGGTTTTTTTTTACGTTAGTTGTATCAGACAGCACTGTTAGAAATGCATTTCATTGTTACGCATAACAATATATTATTTTAACTCTCCAACGCTTAAATACGGTGAGTTTGTTTTCCTTGGTATTTTATGTTATTTTAAGGGGTTTTATTTTTTCGTTGGGGAGGAATAATGCGTTGTGCGTAGCGGGGTTTCAGAAAATAAGGAGGTAGCAATGAACATTACCGTCCATACTCGATTTTTCCCTTCGTAAAAATTGCCTTCCACATGATCTCGATTGAAAGTAACTAAGAAAATTAAATATTTAAGAGCCCGCGTCATCCGCCATAATAATTTTTTTATTTATTCCTTCTTGATTNAGTAACTAAGAAAATTAAATATTTAAGAGCCCGCGTCATCCGCCATAATAATTTTTTTATTTATTCCTTCTTGATTCAAATTTAGGAGTGTTTATTGAAAAATGTGACAATAGAAGCTTAGCTTATTACTTTACCCGTCATTACAGACATAANTAAATTTAGGAGTGTTTATTGAAAAATGTGACAATAGAAGCTTAGCTTATTACTTTACCCGTCATTACAGACATAATTTATGAACTACTAACGCATATTTATGCAACAATACATTTAATACAAAATTTTATATATTAATACATTTTCGTCTTTTAATGACAACCGGCGAACACTTATTAACAATCAGGTACAAATATTTGTACAGAAACATGGCACGTAAGGCTTCTATGATAAAGCATGTTCATTAATGCCCCTGACTCTTATATTATGCCACAAAAATCAAATATTTTCTGTATAAGGGGTGATACAGTCTCTTAAGTGGTTATGCATTTTATTCGGATGTTGTAGGCATACCTTAAATACGAATATCTAATAGCAGTGTTCTTTTTTCGCTAGTCTCTAAAAGAGGTTACATTTATTACAGTCTTTAAAATGTTCAGAATTTTCCAGCTGTGACAATCGTAATTCATGAACATAATAAAACTTGGTACCNTATTACAGTCTTTAAAATGTTCAGAATTTTCCAGCTGTGACAATCGTAATTCATGAACATAATAAAACTTGGTACCTAATTGGCGTGCCGTCATTGAAACCTGTACGACCTCATATATTAATTTATTTACAAAATATTTATTCACTTTTACCTTTTTTCTTTACAAGTGTGTGTTATGCAATACGTAAATTGACGGCGAACGGGATATGAGTTCATGTGATATTGGCNCTCCCGCTCGTTTATGTTTGAAGGTGTGATCAGGCAAGCCGTTCAGCTAAGGCCTGACCACACCGTAACAGAATGTCAACAGCCAGAGAGGCACTCGCTAGTGCAATGTGGTCGTAAGCCGTTGTCTGAAGGTCGCCCTGGGTCCTCTGCTGCATTAACCTTCCCCCCTTCTCAGTCTTGAGCCATCGTCACCACCGAAGCTTTTAACCTCGCCACATTGTCGTGTATGCACCCACAGGAGACCGGGAAATTAAAGGGTTGCCCTAGTTGTCATATGCAGTCCCATTATAAGCAGAAAAAAAAAAACATGAAATATTTCAATAAAATATTCTCCAAGATATAAATTAAGGTAGATATTGTTTTGCCTATTGAAACAAATGTCATCGTTGAAAAGTGTCAAAGTCAGAGAAAACCGCTGTAAGTATCCATCTGTTTACGATATTTAATCTTCCGTGAAACAGCGTTTTAAATCATGGCGACAATGCGCTATCTTTTCTGAAGAGATTGCTGCATTAAAGCCTTGTAGTCACCGCTTGAAGTTCTGAGGAAACAGATCACATGCGAAGCTTGTTTTTGCTCCCCCCCCCCCCTTACACNATGCTTCCTTCTGGACGGACGCGACCGTGAGGCGTTTAGTATTGTTTACTTAAAAGTGTGTGTGAGAAGTATTGCCGCTGAAAACTACACCCGCATTCCACAAAATTTTGGAAGCCAATACAGAAAAACCAAGAAAGAGCAATCCTACATAACAGTTTTTACTAACGTTTGTGGGAAAATATTGTTGGACGCGGACTCCCGCACTGGATGCGGGCACCGTGTTACCTGGTTATGCTGGTTCGACACTGTGAAGGGTCAACCCCCCCCCCCTCAAGGTAGGCCCATCATTGTTCTGTC
>NQII01002636.1:154588-179233 GCA_002778355.1 Clitarchus hookeri | reverse complement strand
CTTTTTTCTTGAGGGACATGGACAACCACAGGTGAACCGAATATTTTTAATGTTTGAATATCAAAAGTTTTCTTTGTCCACAGTTCGTATGGAGTTTTATCAACTTCAGTGCTCTTCCCAGTTCTATTTAACACATACGCTGCCGTGTTAATTGCTTCCGCCCACAATGACTTAGGCAGATTTTTAGCGCATAGCATGGCTCTAGCAGATTCAATAAGTGTTCTAGTTTCTCTCTCTGCCTTGCCGTTTTGTTCAGGTGTGAATGGGACTGTGCGTTGATGTATTATTCCCCGGTTGAGAAACAATCCTTCCACCTCCTTGTTTACAAACTCGAGTCCATTGTCGCTTCTGAAATACTTCACTTTATTTCCAGTTTCATTTTCCGCTCTGTTTATAAATTTCTCGATGCATTTTTTCACTTCATGTTTTCCTTTGACGAAGTAAACATTTCTATATTTTGAATAGTCTTTATGGCAAATGGCAAGTGAAGGCCATTTATCGTGAGATAATAGTTATTAAGTCGAGAGTAATTTTTTGTAGTGTTTGTAAATAAATTTTAAAATTATTATTAATATTTTTTTTTACTTAAGACCTCTATCCCTTTAAGAATATGGCTAAGCCCACTGACTTTCAGAAATTCTTACACTATTTTACCAGAATGATGTCTTTTTGTCGAAGTATTTCTGACACCGTAAATATTAACACGTTATTCGGCGCAAAGTACTACTCAAAATAAGTGCACCAGTATGGGAAAATAGTTGCCACAGAGTTTGCAAGATTCATTATCTAGCATTGCCCTTTTTTAGTTTTCCAATGCTGGCTTCCCAAACTGGCGAATTTAAATTCACGTATTTTCACGTATTTGGAGCAGATGTTATGGTCCACGCCCACTTATGGCCAGGATTACGATGTCTTCACGTTACAGTCTTTTTGCAGTATCTTCGCACTTTTCGAATAAAACCTTTGAAAAATCACCCCATGTATGTTGTCTTTGTTGTTTCCTAAATACGTCATGTATCACAAGCGATTTACAATTCTGTTAATTAAAATAAGATTAAATTTTCTTATTTTTGTAAAATTAGAATTTTAATTATATTTCATGTAAAAATATTATTTTCAATTTATAATTAACATGATTTAAAGTGGGAAGAAAATAGGCGTGTTGGCAATGCCTAGCAAGAAGTAGTTCTCATGAAAATATTAATAAGTTAATTGCGTACAGACACAGTGCGTTTTCCCTTTCTATCTAACTTTTTTTTGCAATAGGCGGAGGAATAGCCCAAAAGTACAAATTTATCAGGGCTTCAGAAAAGTTGAAAGTAACCATGAATGGACTACTTTCACGTCTTCGTGAAGCGGGGTCATTTGGCTGTTATGTTGTGATGCTTCGCGCGATCACGCAAACATCGTGTCGTGAATAAAAATTTCTGGGAAAAAGTGTTGTTGCTGTTCAAAGAGCAAATTCTGGAAATTCAAGTTGTACAGGCGTATTTGTTTTCGATATTTATGTTGCAAGAACGTGTTGCGAAAGCATTGCAGAAGAACTTCGAAAGTAACTAGGAGATGACCGTAACCTCCAGAACTAATTGTAACTGGGAGATGTATATGCAAATAAATATTATTTAGGAAACGTTTATCTCTTCGGGGAAATGAAATTGTTTCATGGACAACTAAAAATTGCAAACATTTTATGCAAGTATTTTTTTTTATAATTCTACGAAGAATAATTAATGAACTGACAACTAAAAGCTCCTTAAATATATACGAGTAAAAAATGAACCTAGCCTAACTTATGTTATTCTTTCATCCTCATATCCGGGGGAAATTTACTTATGCGGTAGGTTAAAAACGTCAGCAGGCGACATCGCGAGAATAAAACGACGCTATGAAAAGCAAAGATATCACAACATCGTCCCTACCGTCACTGGCATGTAAGATCACATGGCACTGAGACACGTATCGCATTTCACGCAGAATCTTGACATTGACAAGTTTTATCTTTACGTGAATGCACACGTGAAAGTGTCGTGATAGGTCTCACTGAAACACGCAAGTCAATGCAAAGCCAACTATACGTGGACGTGTTACTTGTTACGTGTTAAGGCCGCTGATAACGAAAATGTCATTATTTTATATTTGCACGAAATACCGTTCAGCTTGCATGCATTATTTACAAGTACCATTTCCTTACAAAAAATAATTTAGACTGCATATTTTTATGCGTAACAGCATGTCAAAGTAGCACTTTTAGTGTTTTAGGGACATACAAATAATAGAAACTAAATTATCTACATCAAATTTGATCATTTACACTGAAATAAGATACCGTGAGCTACTTCAAGAAATGTTTAAAATCGTCCTATGAAATATTTCCGAATTTTTAAAATTGGCCAAAATAAGGACATTTTTGCAAATTTTTAATTTGTAGCAGTCTACGATATTTCCTAAAATAAAGTTTGCTTAACATATCTTTCAGTCGCCCGTGTTGAGTTTTCGGTAAATGATTTCGGTAATATTATTTATGCATTCCAAAACACTAAAATAGTGATTTTGACACGCCATAAAGCATAAACTATGCGATAAAAAATTTTCTTACGCGTGGAAAGATAACGTATAAGTAGTGCCTACAAGTTGAACGGTATTTTGTACAAAAATATAAAGTATCAATGTTTTTGGTGGCCATCACACTTAACGTGGAAAGTGAAGTCGTAATTCCTGATTAACAGTTTGTCGCCTTTGAATACTTGACGCTGGGCAGCAGCATCGCAATCTCTTTCCTCTCCACCTCCACAACTTACCCTCCCTCTTCACCCTTCCTTTTCCCATTTCTAGCGAGCAATAATGGGATGGCTTGGTGGGAGAGCGCTTGGCTCGATGTGGGATGTTACATTTGCGAACAAGGAGATTATGGCGATTACTCTCTCATCTCGCCCGCTTTGTGTGACTGGCCGACTGGCTTCGGAAAGAAAGAGCGAGCCATCGACGCGAATGGAAACTGTGAAAGGTGATGATAAACTGCGACTCCAACAGGTAAGCTGGGGAAAGCACGTTAAAAAAAAAACATACGTGTCTTCTAGTGCATTAAATTAAAGGCTCTTCACGGTAAGCTGAGCACTTTTGAAACCCCTGCTTTAGATCTACTTGTATGCTCACTGTGTATTCTTCCACCGTATGTAATGTTAACGTTGCATGGGCCTGGTCACTTCATTCATACGTCGGTCAAGTGAAACTGTGGAATTATTAGAAAAGTAAATTTGCTTATTCCGACTCTAATATACGTTAAAGACACGGAAAGCAAAATAAATCATTTCAGTATTCAGAGATGTTCACTCAGCTGTTTTATTTCAATGTTAAGACGTGGAATTACTTTCCCTCAGTTACCAACTTTACTGGGCGCATGGCAGTCGCCGTGCCCGTCAAAGTACATGCAGTAAGGGGTAGTGACATTTTTCGAAAGAGTAATTTTAAAAGTTCTCACTTTATCGTGAACATCTTATACAAACACTCCATTCACCGGGCATCACATAAAATCGAAAATAAAACGTCGCCGGTGTGAAGGGTAGTTCAGGACATATTTTTCCTATCACTTTACTAACTATGTGCGAAATTTTTACTTCTTTTAAACATATGTTATTTTTCTAGGATAATTTAATTCATGCCACTTAACACTCATTATGTCGTCTTTCTTACTAAGAAAGGCCTTTACAGCCCAAATAGTTGTTTGGAGATGATACTAATAAATTTATAATACTGGTAGTCAGCTGGCTTATTAATACATATGAATAGATTTTCGAACACAATTTATTTTTATTTATTTTTTTATGTATGGGGGTGTGGTAATGAGTGTCTTGATACTTTACTGTGTATGCGTAGCGATAGCGAGCGTGGTGGTCCGCCTTTATTTACCTGCTTCATATGAAGCGGGTAAAGGCTGTTCACGATAAAGTGAGCACTTTTGAAATCAACCTTTGAAAAATGCCACTGCCCCTACCTACATACATTTTAACGGGTGCAGCTAGTGGCATGCGCCTAATAAAGTTGGTAACGACGGGATGGAGGGAAACCAGTTTAATGTTTTAACGTTGAATTAAAAGTGGTGGGTAACTGAAATGAATTCTCTTGCTTTCTGTTCCTTTTTTTAATCTAAGTGTAAGAATAAGCAGACCCGTGAAATATTCACTTTAATAATAATTTCCCAGTTACGCTTGACCGACACATGAACAAAGTGATGAGACCCACGACAATGTTAATTTTACATATGGCGGATTAATACACAATAATTATACACGTAGATCTTAATCGAGACTTTCGAAAGTGCTCAGATTACCATTGAACAGCTTATTATAATTGCACTTATTCGCCTTTTTCGTATGGAACAGACAAACACGTCGACCCCCTACATGCTGTTATGGTGTGATCAGGCCTTAGCTGAACGGCTTGCCTGATCACACCTTCAAACATTAAACCTGGAAACGAGCGGGATTTGTCGTGAGCCTTGGTGGCTCATAGCAATGCGCTATCGCTTGCGCCCCGGGAAGCAGTGGCGCAAATTTGCGTCTTATCACTTCTATGTAGCAAGTTTTGATTGTTAATGTTCTGGGAGAGTGTGTGTTGAGCATTATGCCTATATTTATTATGCTTGTGAATAAGATTTCAAAACTTCCAATTATATAGTTTATATATTTATTTGCATATTTTGCTTTCAGTGGTTTTATTTTTACTATTTTGAAGACTTAAGTGCCACATTTGATCTCATGAAACTGAAATTAAATCGTATCCTACCCAATGGTTGAAATTTACTGGATTTTCTGTGTATTGAAATAAATGAAAATCCAGGTCAATTAGTGAGTAAGTGAAGAGATTTGCGCGGCTTTCAACAGCGAAGTCTTGAGAGCTGATGAAGGTGAAGCGAGGTAAGAATGGAGAAGCGCCGGAATGAAAGGGTGGGGAACGGGAGATCCCCGAGAAAACCCGCCAACCAGCGGCATCGTCCGGCACGACTCCCGCACGCGAAAATCCGGAAGCGGACTCGCTGGGAATCGAACCCGGTTCACCTAGGTGGGAGGCGAGTAGTCTAACCACTACTACAACGTGGCCCCTCAATTTAATTAGTGATATATTGTGTGCTGTTTCAGCCAAGTCAAAGAAGGGACAGTTGTGTTAAATTAAAAAATTTTAACTTTAAAAAAAAAATTTGGAAATCAATATAAATACTTATTGGAACATGTTTTCGATGATAGAATTTCCTTTTGTTTTCATTATGTTAAAGAGGTGTAACAATGTGAACGTGTTCGATTGAACGCTCTCAAATGTGGCTGCCGAAATATATACATTTTATCAAGTACAGCATTTAGAATAACTGCGCCCGAAGATAGATCCGTAATCAGTTTTAATACACTGTTTGGTGTCGCAAGCAATAAGCGTACTCGTTCAATCATTTTTACTCTTGAATATATGAATGTGAATTGTAGTTTGTATCATTTCATGGCCGTACAAACTCTCTAAATAAACTCAAGTCAGCAATATCAGTTAGTGTAATAGAACCCACTGAAAGTCAGTTAAGAAGCTGTTTCAGGACAAGCGAAGAAGTCCAATTAACTAGAAATAATTTTTTATTGATGGACTGTTCATAATCATGTCTTAGACGTCCGAAGCAAACGGTGGATTTAATATATTTTTTTTAGTTCACTCATAACTGAAATGGAAGCATTGACATGTCCTGTACATAATAAAACTTAAATAGTCTAATCGCAGTTTCTTCACACTTTTTGAATAAAGCCTCTGAAAAATCTCTCCATGTATGACGTGTTTGCTTGTATCCTATATATGCCATGTATCTCAAGCGTTTTATACTTCAAGATGTGAATATTGGTTTTCTTTTCAACTGCAAATTTATTTATATTAGTAGTATAAAATTGAGAAGTTTGGGACAAGGGAAAGGGGGATCGGAGCGTCGGAGGTGTTCATGCTCCGTCATTCCGGTCCCTCGGCGGCCATATTGCCCGCCAGGTTGTAGACCTTGGCCATAACCTTTGACCTCGACCCCAATTAATTTTGACCTCGAAAACCCAAGAATCCCAAAAATAAAAAACCAGAAAATTAAAAAAATGGTAAAAAAATTATTGAAAATTTATTAAAAATTTAATTTAAGAACTTATAAAATTAAAATTTTCTAATCTTTCTGCTTAGAAAGGACGGAAAGCTGGAGCCGACCGACTGTCATGTTGTAACACCACCCAAACGCCATGTTGAATGTCGGTGAACCTGACCTTGACTTTTGACCTTGACCCCATTACCATGACCTTGAATAACCTTATACACAGAAACTGGCTAATTTTTTTTTAATTAAAAAAAATCTATAAAAACCATTAAAAATTAATTAAATAGTATAATATATTTTATTAAAAATGTATTTAAAAATGTTATAGAGAAATTAATGTTTCGAAAGTTTCTGCTTAGAGGGAATGGGGTACTGGAGCCGACCAGACACCATATTTCGACGTCACCTAACCACCATATTGAATCCAAGTGACCTTGACCTATGACCTTAATCCTAAAAACCGTGACCTTAAATAACCTTAATTTCAAAAACACAAGAAAAATAAAAAAATCATTAAAAAATTTGATTTTTTTTAAGATTTATAAAAAAACTTTTATTTCCGGAGGTTTCCTCAGCACCATGTCCAACAGACGACTGACCCTCGCCAATATTTCTCATTGGTTGATTACCTATGATCGCTTCGCCACCCAACAGTGGCTTTTATTGGTTGATTACTCACACTCGTTCCAATCGCCACCAATGTTTCCCATTGTATTATATTTCTCCTCTCCTACCCCCTCAGCATTGCTCATTCTGTCAAATGCACTCCATACGCCATATTCTTTTTTCGTTTGTCATTTGTTTACTTTTTCAACACCCAGGTGACGCTAGAGTATTAATTATCGATTTGGCCGCCAAAGGAGCTGTCGATTTAGCCACCATGTTAATTGTTGACCTTGCCCTTAACCCCAATTACGTAGAACTCGAAAAATAGAGAAAAATCACAGTCCATACAATTGACAATTAGTAGCTGGTCACAACAAGGACCTGTGAGGGAGGTTCAGGGTTCTAATTCCTGGTAAGATATGGGTGTTAATTTAAGTTAGGTTATAAGATAGTTTGTAAACCGTTCCCTGATAAGCCTTCAGGCATAACACTGGGGGACGTTAATAACCCCTCTACAATACAATAAAATACCACAAAAATAAACCACTACATCCTTCGAAAATAGCGGTGGACGAATATGTAACATGTAGACTACCAGCGTGTAAATTTTGTGGTAATTTAATATTTTACAGAATAAAACTGTTGGTTTTTAAAAAACGAATTGATTATTAATAGTTGTACCAAATTGACACTGAAATGTTGAAACTAATTATATGTTTTATAGAATCTGGTTTTCTCACTATTTGGTCCGTAAATATGCAGAAAACAATAGTTTTGTCAGTAAAAAAAAAAGCCTTTGAACCTTACTGAGAAAGTGTAAATTTCACTGATTGTAATTTGTAATGCCGTTTATAAGCATCAAATTGGAATCCAAGTTATTCTAAGTCCACAAAGGTCTTCGAAGTCCAGTCATCTTTTTTGCTGGTCAACATAACCGTTCAAGGTGAAATTCAAACACCGGATATTAATTGTGTCCCTTTTATTTATCTATAAACAATAGAATACAAAGCAGTACGCAGAGTAATGTTACAAGTGCAAAATAGCGCACTTGAAATGGCAAAATAACTCTGATATCCAGTGGTGTAGTATGCATCAGATGTTTGTTTTGTCTACCATCTTTCTACTCCGCCCTCAATTAAAGAGACGCTGCATAAACTGACTCCTTCCACAATTAATGAATACTATTTCAATATTGTTATTTTTTTATGGGTGGCTTGCGTGGGCGAGTCGATACACTCGCTGGCCATTAGCGACCGGTTCGTAAGCCCGGTATTACTTGCTAACGCTGGCGTGTTCATCTTCTAATCTGTTTAATGGCTTCGTCATTTTCCCCTGTTTTCCAGGAAACGGATGGGTGGCTTGGAAGAGCACGTCGTTTCCCGATAATTTCGTGGAAATGATTTTCGAGTTCGACCAGGTTCGAAATTTCAGCGCCGTCCACGTGTACACGAACAACTTCTTCAGCAGAGGAGTACAGGTAACTACGCATTCTGGAATTTTTTTACAGAGTGAAAACTAAGTCAAAATCATTATTCACCAAACGTAGAACTCACGAAGAGTGCTTTTATAAGGCTATTCTCGGTAAAGAATAAGCAATTTTGAAAGCCCTCTCATTTAAAATAATGTTTAGTAAATATAATTTTATTTACCCTTAGACGTTAACTACCGAGTGTGGTGTAATATACACACTGTCTTTATTACTTACATTGCAATTTTATTTAAAAGAATTGTTAAAGGATAAAAAAATGCTGAAAGTAAAAAGTAACTAGGACCTGAAAAGTGCTCACTTTACCATGAACAGCCAATAACTGTGCAGGCCTACTGTTAATGCTCATAAAAATAATAGAGAAAAGGAGAAAAGCATAAATTGGGATATGTAGCTTAATCCATTGGCTTACATGTTCTGCAACAATAACCTACGGTTGCAAATCTTATTTGCGAGTACTACAACTCCCTGGGAATGCATTTCGCAGCCTTTGAAGAACCCGTCCCAATGCTTCCATATGTCCAGACGTGACCTCGACGCATTTAATGACATTTTTGACTAGAGATTCCCCTTTTAAGAGTCCGCGTCACAGACCATATTGAATTTTTTTCCCCTAATTAATATTTAGGAATATTTATTGAAAAATGAGACAATAGAAGCTTAGATAATTTTCCTACTCATAAATACAGGAATAATATATGAACTACTAACGCATATTTATGCAACAATTAACTTAATAAATTTTTTTTATATATTTATTAATTCTCACAGTTTAATAACAACCACGGAACACATATTAATATTCAGATACAGAATTTTGCACAGAACCATGACATGCAATGCTTTTATAATGAAAGATTTTCAGTAATGACCCTGACTCTTCTGTTATGAAACTTAAACGAATAATTACTCTATAAGGAGTGTTGCAGCCTCTTCCGGTTCGACTTCGCCCCTTTTGCGGAAATTCTTCGTTTTCATGTCATAATTTCAGTTTCAGAAATATTACTGGAAATATTTGATTATAGGAAAATTTACAATTTGCTAGTTGTTTAATACATTTGTATCAAATTTTCACTGTGTGTTAATTTATGCCTCCAAAAAGACCGGAACTTATTGACGAAATATAAATATATTCTTGACTTTTTACAGCTATCAAGATAACGCACAATTATAATTCAGCAAACAAATATTAAGCAAATCGTAAAGGTAAAATTTTCTGTAATCGTACATTGTCAGTAATTACTGTGAATCCGAGATTGTGACACAAAAACGAAGAATCTCTGCAAAATGAGTGTGGCCGAGTCTTAAGGGTGTCGCTTACCTGGAGATGCGTTGCGCTTTCGAGGAACAGAGGCTGGGGATCTATAACGGCGACCACTGACAGGCGCGTCTAGCGCCCCGTCAACCCTAAGCGCAAGGCGCCGAGCTAGCGTGCAATATCCGCGTGCTGCGTGTACCTATGCGACTTTACGCCATGTCCTTGTCATTCTACAGTTGGAAAGTCCACAGCAAAGCTCAGTGCAGGTCCCTGCAATGGCTTTGCTTGTTTCCAACCAGTTCATTTCCAAATGCAGTTGTGTGAAAAAGCCGTTTCAGGATCAAGGGCCCGGGAATTGTATTTATAGCGTGAGCGATGCCTTTGGTGTGTTATTCGTTCCTCGTCCGAGGCCTTTTTTATTTTCGTATATCGGTGTGATGAGGAGCACGTAAGGTGGTTTAATTAAAAATTTAAAAAAATGTGGATTTCAAACGCACTGCAGCACAATTAATACACTTACAAGGCCCGCTTAAATGGCGCTTGTGTTATTACATTGCAGAGTATTTGAAATACGCGTTTTTCCACGAAACTATTAAACGCGCGGTCAAAGTGTTGATCTACGAAAATAACACACACGTGAGACAAGGACTCATAAGTGCTTTCGAGATCTCGCGCACATTAGATAACACCATTTCAGAGTACTCCAAAAAGGCTTTCAAGAAACGGCAACGCAACGTGTCTCTAAATATACGCGTTCGATACGTACAAAAATGCCCACGGGTCTTGCGTTAAACATTCCTACAGATTTCACACCAATAAAATAATATTGTCGCCGTTGAAATTCCGTCAGGCACACGTAGCACGACGAGAACTCTGCATGCCAGTTCAGAGCCTCGCACTAAGTAAAAAAAAATGGCGTATGGGGAGTGCACCTAGGGCAAGGCAACACCCTCCGAGCGATGGTCTTTCCAGCTGGGACCCGTAGGTGACCGTCATCCCCGAGCATGACTGAGATGAAACCCTAGAATGGAGCGGAGCTGGAGTGCGGGGGCGGGGGGAGCGGGGGTACCCCGAGAGGGCCCGCCGGCAAACGGCATCGTCCAGCACGATTCCCACATGCGAAAATCCGGGAGTGAGCCCGCCGGGGATCGAACCCGGATCGCCGTGGTGGGAGGCGAGCGTCCTGGACACTACGCCACCGCTGCCCCACTAAGTCAAAAGCTCACTTGATGCTCGTGGCAGTGTCGCCCTTATCGCCTCNAAGCTCACTTGATGCTCGTGGCAGTGTCGCCCTTATCGCCTCCGCGCCTCTCGTTCTTGAAAAAGGAGGGGGGGGGGAAGCTCCAGGTGGGCGTGGGCACCTAAAGTTTCCTGCGGACGAGGTGGCTGTGACGTGCTGTCGCAGGTGTTCCAGAAGGCGAAGATCCAGTTCAGCACCGGAGGACAGTTCTACAACGGCAAGCCGCTGTCCTACTCGTACATGCCGGACCCGGTGCTGGAGAACGCGAGGAATGTGTCCGTGCACCTGTACCACCGCACGGCGCGGTTCCTCAAGCTGCAACTGTTCTTCGCCGCCAAGTGGATAATGGTCAGCGAGCTGCTCTTCGAATCAGGTCAGTCTCACTTCTCACATCCCTCGCTTCCGTACAGTAAATACGCGCAGAACCAACCCCCCCNGTGGAGTGGTCAGAAATAGAAAAGGTTTGATATACATGTAATAATCGTGCACTTTTAGAAAGTACTTCGGGTAGCGTGCGCAGACTAAAGATGGTTAAGAACGGTTTCTCGCCTACTGCGCCTGTAATTAACGCTGACCTACCCCACACTAATCCAACTGTCAAAGCCACATCATCAGCAGTAATGGTGTTCTTTAAAAATTTTAATATTTAATAGACAACCCCCCTTTATAAGGATGAAATACTTTCATCAATTCTTAATTCGACGAAACCGCATTATTAATTGGGTACAGGATGTACTTGTTTACATAAACAGTTTTCTAACCTCAAATGCCCCCCATGTCGTTTATGAAAGTCGCATTGGCGGAAAAATATCGAAATTACTTCAGCAAACACAGTCATGCTGTGTGTGAATGTATACTCCGAGTGTGAATTGTACTCGCGGGAGCAGTAAAGTGCAAAGGCACACAGATGCCTCTGATTCCTGAATTAACATTCTTATTTACTATTATTTTTGATAGGTTTCTGGAAGCAAATAGCTCGAAGCCAGGACCGCTTCCCCCGCCACACAGCCACGCTTCACACTAATGTGCTCGTATGCTCGTATGCTCCGTACCGGCTGTATTGTTGCTTATTGCTAATATGAATAACCGCAGTCCGATGTGTGCCTCAGAGGCAGAATGAGCCAATCAAAACCAGAGTGCTGTTGTAACCTGAACCCACGAAACAACTTTTTGTCATTGGCTTTTCAAGGCTATTATTTCTCTGTGTAACCTTTTTATATTTCTAGTTTTAACTAAGCCGTTGATGAGACCCTGCTCATGACTGCGTGTATTTAAAAGCAAATATTGTTATGCACTTGCGCCGTCTTTTTGGCAGGAGTTGAGGTAAAGTGGTTCTATCCTGTGTCCTAAAGTCTTACTAAAAGTTTGATTTCCATTAGTTTTTAGCCTTGTAGACTGTATGTTAAGAAATTGTTTTAATTGTTAAATATTTGCGTTATAAATTTTCACGAAGTCACTTTAATGGTGCATGGATACTGTAAGCTAATTAATTTTCAATACGTAACGCACAGAAAGATGATATTAATATGGATATTAAAAGAGTTAATTTAACCTTCGAACAACAAAGATTTCGTCTTCCAAGTAGCGACATGTATATGTCGAAACAAGCGTTAGTCTAATTTTTTTTATCGCATATCTGCGATTGATTAATNTTCCAAGTAGCGACATGTATATGTCGAAACAAGCGTTAGTCTAATTTTTTTTATCGCATATCTGCGATTGATTAATAAATTACAATGAAGGCCATTAACGTGAAAATTAAAAAAATGGAAAATAAAATGTATATATCAAGCATGTTTTTCTGCATTTTGAATTTTTAGCTCGCCCGAACCTTCAATAAATGGCACGTGAACGTGTGAAATACGACAATAACGTCACGTCTCTGTAATACACAGCGCTGTTTGTTATGGGCATCTAGTAAGGCGCGGACGTGTGAATAACGAGCTAACTACCGAAAATACTTCCAAACGGAGCAAAGCTGCGTTAAAAAAAGTTCCAGCCCAGCGTAATAAGCGATAAAACCCGCGCGCCATAACCTGAGTTCCGCTGAACCTACTTAAAGCCTGGGATGGAGCCTTTTTTTTTTTTTTTTTTTTTGCTGCGCGAAATCCTATTTCCGGCTGGGGCGACTGCATGCTTTTAGCTAAGACTTTATATCCTTTTTCGCCCCTCGCGCACTAAAATTTTAACTTTTTAATTTCTCTTGCTGCTTTGGCACTGCTTTTCGCTCGGGAAGCTTCCCATTCCCTTTGCTCGAGCGCAATTATACAAGTTCCTTCTCATGTAGGTTAAACATCCACGCTGTTTGTTGAATCTCTAGACATTGTTTATTAAAAACAAAACGGAAGTTGGCAGCCCCAGCTTTAAAGGAGTTCTGCGCCCGCTTCGCTGTAAACAAGCGGCTTAACGCATAGGCATATATTTCATTTCTGTATACAAGTGTTATTTTTTCACAACACGTATGGTTGATAAGTATCTGAAAATCCCTTGAATTCTTGCCGTCAAGGATGTGCAAATAATAGGATTATTCCTTTATGGATGCAAGTGTTGAAATATTTTGTGCACATTCGGTGTGGCATTTTGGAGAGAAACCTCGCTTCCGGTTTGGGAATGTGTAATTTTCGTCGTATTCAGAGCAAAAATATCTTCATTTGATTACATTTTCGCTCGCACTCATATTTCTTCGCTGATAAAAATAAATATCCTCCGTAAATGTAATTAATTGCCCAAAAACCTTTTTTTATCGTTCACGCGGTGTCTGTTAAAACATAAATATCGGATAATTTTTTCCACCTCTCGCCAACAGGTTACTTTTAGAATTTGTATTTACGTAAGCCGATTTCCAGTATGAAACCATTTACCTAGTTCAATTTTATTTTTTGTCATATGCGTAAAACGCATCTTATATAAAAACTTTTGAATTTATAAGTTTTTTTTTTTTTTCTAAAATTTTTAGGTATAAAACATTTTATGTGAAGATGTTTACCCAGATTTTTTTTTTACCATAGTGAAGCGAGTATTAAGCGAATGATTTTCTTACTTCAAGTATGTACGCATTAAAGGAAATATCACGTGAGTGTTGAATCAAGGAGTAATAATTAATGTAATGTAAATAAACCTTCGTTGAAAAGGTTTTTTTTTTCTCGTAATTTTGTAGCTCTAGCGTTGAGATATGGTATAGAGTACTGATGAGGATGCACGGCAGTTGACTTTTGAGGCAAACATCAAACATCACTTGATGACTTGTGTATCAGCTTGGCTAAATTTTTGGCCGCACTCTGTAACTGATATGTCGAAAACAGTTGCTGTAATGTAAGTTGCCCGCATATCTGAAGCTGTCCTCCGCTTCTGACACGGGGAAGCTGAGATGCTGGAAATGTACTTTGTACTTTAGCAAGGAAACCCCGTGGACATCCTGTCGCCAAAACTACGAACAGTTATTCATTATTCATCACAATTGTTTTCTATAAAAAAATATTTATCTCCACTTTTCAACAACAGAAACTAAAAAACAAACCAGAATTTTCTGCAATATACACATGTATTAGTACAAATTCTGGGTTTGTTTTCAACTTATATTATTGAAAAGTGGAGATAAATATTTTCTTCTAGAAAACAATTGTGACGAATAATAAATGAGAAAAAGGGAAAAACCCTTTAGAAAAAAAAAAAATATATATATATGATATTGCCGCGCTTCATAATGGCATTAAATTTCTGCAGGAAGAATTCACCTTTGCGCAGTTGCAGTTTTATGATTGTAGAATATATTGCTTTGTTAGCGTTCATCGATACAACAGTTATTAGCATTAAATACCTATAAAATATTGGTATAATCTGTTTCGTTGGTAAAAAAAATTAGGCTGGAGGAATGCACATTGCCGCATAATTCCATCAGCATATATTTGCTAAAAAAAATAGTGTAAAAGGCAATTATGTGTTTTACACAACGCCATAAGAAAATATTGCCTTTCCCACGCTCCAAATTCAATGATTAATATTTAACAGCAGTCATTTGTCAATTTTTCCACTTGTAGGCTAAACATTTGGCACAGAACGTATTAATTTTTAAATTCACGTTTGCATTTTAAAGTCATCCCTGATCAGTATAAACGTATTCCTATGCGCGCTGCAAATACGGCCTTTGTAAAATTCAAGTAGTAAATTTTACAAATTATATTATTGTAATTTTGTAAAGGTTTGTAAATGTACAGAGGAATTTCCAAAAAAAAATTTCAGTGTATATTATACATATTTTCATTTGTACAAGGAATTATGTGGGGACTAGTTGCTGCTTAACTTATCCAACGACCCTTGCTGCCGCACAAGTAAAGACGAGTGTGCATTTTTATGAATTTACTTCTGCAACTGTGGTTCGTGTGGTTCAGGAACAAAAACAATTTTTGTAACACTTCAAATAGATTACAGTTAATTCCACGAAACACCAATGTGGAATTTGCAAAACCAACGTTTAATTTTAACAAGCTAGTGTTGCATATATCAAGTTTATAAAAGTTTGGGGTTCAAAAAAAATATTGTATGTTTTCGAAAATAATGCAATATTTGAGCTGTACAGTTACAAGAACATCTTTGGCAAGTAGTTTACAAATAATTGGTTGAAAATATGTACAGGTTTTTAAGGACCGAAGGCCAGCACACCCTCCATCCTCCCGCACTGGAACTGTACTCGGATGAGTAAGACAGTGCACGGCACTTTCTCCTCTTGGTCTCTTCGGGCCATTCACTTTCCTTAATTCCGTTACTCAGTATTCTACCGGTTTTCTCAACAACCTGTCCTCCTCACCAATCAGAGATACTCCGACTTTCTTTTTATGAAACCTTTACCTGAGTACCCCTTTATGGGTCATCAGAAATTTGTTCTCTTTGCCATGTATCGTACTCTTCTAGCCTTCNCCCCTTTATGGGTCATCAGAAATTTGTTCTCTTTGCCATGTATCGTACTCTTCTAGCCTTCTTCCTATTTTAGTGGGAAATTCGTTCCGCAACTTGTTGAGGACTTCATTTGTCATAATATTTTCCATGTCTAAGTGAATGCCCCTTTTCTTCCATTTTCTCTTTAAACCAGTTCCTGATATCTTCAGTTGAAAATGAGTGCAGACAAATGTTACTGTGTATAAATAATGTTAAATGACGTCAGTTGTTGTTCGAGACATGAGCCGTCGAGCGCGGCCAAAGGTTCGAGCCACCTGACACCGTTTCGTGTGCGCAGTTCCAGCAGAAGGCAACTTCACTGTCGAGGTGGGCGCCAACAGCAGCCACGACGAGATTCTCATCAACTCCGAAGGCTCCTACACCTACTGGGACTCCTTCGAGACGAGTGAGTGCAGAAACACAGTTGACTTTTTGTTTAGTCCTTTAACGGTTACTTCCAACTTCTCTGAAGCCCCTACTTGAGTTCTACTTCCAGGGTATTCCTCAGCCTCGTGCAAACAACGCTTAACCGAGTCCAAGAAGTTGCACCCAAAGGGACAACGCACCGCATGTGTGCGCACACAGTATGATAATATTTTGCATTAGCACTATTTCTTACTAGGCATTACCAACACACCTACTTTCTCCCTGTTTTTATCCATATTAATCATGAATTAAATATTATAAGGTATGGATGAGATATAAGTAAAAGTTCAATTTAACCAAAAATATCGTAGTTTTATGCAAACACGAGTATAAAACGCTCGTGATACATTGGATGTTTAAAAAAAAACCAAATACCTAATACATGGGGTGATTTTTGAAAGGTTTCACTCGAAAATTGTGAAGAAACCGCGAATAGTCTACATTAACTAATTCTTTGGGGGCCGCGGTGGTGTATAAGTCAAAACTACTCGCCTCCCGCCCAAGCGGGAAACGTGGCGGATGTTGCCGTTGTAATGCGGTTTTTCTTGAATTCCGCTGCTGCTCCATATCCACCTCATTCCACCGTCCCCGGCGCTCAATACCTTGATGTTAAGGGGGTGGTATCCTTGCTGTCTTATGATTAATTTATCTCTCTACAACTTAAACCTGTGTGCTGCGATAACAATTTCCCGTACAAGCTCGGGAGGAAGCAAACAGCATGTTGCCACACAAGTAAAACCAGTTTTTTTTTCTAATGATTTTATTTCTGCAACTGTGTTCCAGGGAAAATTTCCACTAACGACGTCAGCATTATGCGTTTATGCACAGAGTTTATCATAATTTTCACACAGTACTTTTTAAAATCAGTAAACCTTTTCGTGGGTTTTTTTATTTTATATTTATTCGTGTTTAATTGACTTATGCTCTTTCTCAAAACAAACTAAAGAAAATAACTACCACTCTCTCTCTCTCTCTTATTGGCTACACTTTCAACCTTGTAGGAAACCTTCCATCTAGAGTTGCACGCGAGCAACTACGAAAACGTCCATGAAAACGGCTATCAGACGGCCAAATACTCCATAGAACTACCCATACAAGTGGCCCTGCAGGCTTGCATGGGATCGTCAAGTAATCTTCCATTGTGAAATCCTCGCTTCACTGTTGACATTTAATGTTATATGCTATTCACGGATAACTGAGCACTTTTTAAATCAATCTTTGGAAAATATCAAAGTATTTCAACAGGCGCCCCGACATGGCAAGCGCCCAGTAAAGTTGGTAACGGCACAGGGAAAGTACTTCCATTTCTAAAATGTTGAATTGAAAATGTCAGGTGAAGATTAGTGGATATTGACATTATTTATTTTGACTAGTGTTTTCTTTTAGCGTATAAAAGTGTACAAATTAGCAAATTTGTAAAGTATTTTACTTTTTTAGTAATTTCACAGCTTCACTAGAGCATGAATAAAATTTTCAGGCCCAAAGGCAATGAAATTTTTACATATAGTGAAAGAATACACAATGTGTTTATACGTAGATCGTAAGCAGGTTTCCAAAAGTGCTCAGTTTACTGTGAACAGCCTATATAATATTCATACCCTTATTTTTAATCACGGAAATTCTGTAAAGTACTCCTGAAACGAGAATGGATTGATTTCAGTGCTTCTTTTCTCACTTAGGACTGACAACAAAAAATTAGTCAACCTTTATTACGATTACAGATGCAATAATAACAACATGGGTAAAATATTATGAACTTAAAGATATCCGTTAAGATATGTCCTATCTTCTGACAGACCTCGTTTCTATGTATTTTATCTGAAAAGTAAGCTACGGATAAACAAAAATAAATTCAAAGTTGGAAGAAATACTGTGCCTTAAGGGGCTCGCCTATCTGGAGTTTTTTTTATCATGTTGAGAAGCTCGGGAGCGATAAGGGCGACACTGCCACGCGCATAAAGTACGCCATCGCCGCTACGCGTAGGGCTGCGAGGTAAGGTGAGGTGAGAGATTTGGGTGGCTTCAAACAACGAGGTCTTGAGAGCCGATGAGGGTGAAATCAGGTGAGAATGGAGCTTTGCCGGAATGCAAGGGCGGGGGAAACGGGAGATCCCCGAGGAAACCCGCCGACCGGCGGCATCGTCCGGCACGATTCCTACTTGCAAAAATCCGGGGGTGACCCAGCCGGGGATTGGTGGGAGGTGAGCAGTCTTGCCGCTCAGCCACCGCGGCCCCATGTAGGGCTCTGAACTGGTGTGCAATGTTCTGGGCATGCTGCGTGTACATATGAGACTTTAGGCGATGGCACTTTACTGGTGGAAAGCATGTGGCAAGGTTAAATGCAGGACTCTTGAGTACTTTTGTATGTTTTTGACGCGTATATTTTGAAATACATAAGCTGTTTTTGCTCTTTGTCGGCGTGCTCCGAAATTGTGTTTCTAATGTGCGTGACGTCTTGAAAGCACTCACCAGGCCTTATATGAAGTGCGTGCAATTTTCTTAGATTAACGCACTGGACACGCGTTTGATAGTTTTGTCGAAACACGTGTATTTCAAACACTATGCAACCCAACTCTAACGCCAGGTAGGCTCGCCCCTTTAAGCAGTTCAAGTGGCAAAAATCACTTTCTGTATTTTTAGGGTATTTTATGATTCTGTGGTATTGCATTAAACAATAGGTTGATGGAAGTAAAAAAAATCATTGAAAATTAATTAACAAAATTTAATCATGAAAGTTATGACAAATTTCTAATTTATATAATTTTCAATACGAATTTCAGAATTGCTCATAATTAGCATGTTTTAATACATATAAAATTAAATATTGGCGTAATAAAAATAAGGCATAATATAATTCATATAAATTCTTTAAACTGTTAGACCATAGTTTTATTATACAATTTACAATAACATTTATATTGAAAAGAGTCGGAAGTTAAACTTGAATAGCAGTCAATCAAAATGCACGGCTCAGAAGAAATTTTCTCGTCGCAATCTTCAGACTTCCAGAAATACTTCAACTGTAACTAAGCATCGTGCTTGTATAACTTTCTGAAATTTGTTTTGCATAACGTTTGAGGTGAAAAGGCTTATAATTATACAAGGCGAAAGAAAATTTTAAACTTATCTGGAATTTTTGTCAAACTGTTCTTGATACTATTAAGGTTCATTCTAGTCAGGTTAGGAACAACATATGATTTTTCATGGGAGAGCATGGCATAGGGAAAATTTCTGCCGCTAGGTGCACAGTGTTCCAAAAGGCAAATTTTAATTCAATTTTAAGCTACGTGAACAATAAAAGAGAAATATTTTACTTAGTTACGAAGTTATTTTATATTTTATTTATGATTAGAGCAACCACACTGTTTTTTAACATATAAAATAGAGAAAATGTGGTACATTGCTGACACTGGCGCTTACCTAGTGGCGAAAATTTTTGGTTGACTAACTTATATCATTCACCTTACCAACCTGTAGTAGAAGTAATCTTAATATTATGTAACAAAGCAGTAAAATATCTTAAAATCATAAAACAATTTGGCACTCTAACATTTTTAAGCATATAATAAATATGAGGTAGATCGCTTATTCGTTTCCTGCGCATGTACCCAACATTGATCTACCCCAATGAAACACAATTGTCAAAGTCGCATGGTCAACAATCATGAATTTGTGTTTATATCTTTATTTTTAAATTACAAGCGCTATTATATTAATAAAATACTTTTGCAATTTGAATTTAATCAGGCTGCATTACAAATTGGTTAGAGGAAATATACAAACATCTCAAAGTACTTGTTTACTTAGTATTCTAACCTCGAATCCAATCCATGTGGTTTTTGCTAGACGTATGTAGAAAAGCAATTCAATTTTGGGACACGGAGACTGGTTATGCGCAGTCGGTGAGTTCGGTCTTCTTCATTAAGGTTTATTCTACTCAGGTTGGGAATCTCAATGCTCTTAGTTTGGCAACTAAAATTTTTCGCCGCTAGGTAAACGCTAGTGTCGCATGTGTACGGGATTTTTTTCTATTTTATACGTTAAAAAACAAAATAATTGCAATAATAAAAAATTATCTATAAAATAAATACTTAACTAAGTGAATTCTTTCTCTTTTATTATTCACGTAGCTTAAAATTTTAATTAAAAGTGACGTGTTTGGAACACTGGCGCTTACCTAGCGGCGGAAATTTTCTCTACGCCGAACACTCCCTTAAGAAAAGCTCGTTTTGTTCCTAACCTGAGTATAATTAACGTTAACCGCATATTTAGTGTATGGGTTTAAGCGGCGACGGTGAGTTGTGAAGTGCGGCGTATGTTGTGTGTCGACGGCAGTGACGGCGCCGAGGGACGACCAGGGCTACGTGGAGGTCGTCATCGGCGTTCTGACCGCCGTGATGCTGCTGCTGCTGCTCGTGTTCGTGGTGATCCTGGTGGTGAGTCGGCGGCAGAAGCTGCACGGCTCCCCGACCTTCCTCAGGAACCCCTTCGCCGTCACCATCAACATGAAGGTGCGTCCACTCGCCCGCCCGCCACTAGCTCAGCTCCGCCTACCACTCCACAACAATATACAGCTTGGCCCGCCTAACATCGACACCCTCAACATTTCTGTAACGGTCGTAGATAACGAAATGCTGTTTTCGCTAAATGAAAATAAGTATGGAGCTGACAGATTAGATACAACAAATCCTAAACGTTCTGCACGGAGAAAATGTATATAAACACGCCAGATATTAATCAAGTTTCTACGCATTCGGCTTGCAAAGAAACTGTTCCCTATTTTCCAAAAATGTTGAAAATATGGCCATGTTTTCTGATATCAGCGTCTGGTTTCTATATTTTAAATGTTTCCAAGAAGGTAGGTTAGCTTTTTTTAGTTACCTATTTTTCATGCATGTTCATGACCCAGAGAAACACTGTGAAATTATCACTTAGACAAGAAATTTTGCTAAAACTTATATAGTGAAGAACGTATATATATTTAAAATCTTCTGCTTCTTATATCATCTTCAAATAAAAATCTTTGTCAAATATAAATAATAAACTTTTGTCTAATAAAACAGTTAAAAATCTTGACTCACCATGGATGACAATTTTCATTTTTTATATTCATGTTCTTAGCGAAAATTTTAGAATTTTTTTTTTCTATCCGAAAAATGACTAAATTCCTGTAACTTATTTTGGAGAAAACTTTTTACTGGTCACAATTTATTAACATGTATAAATATCCATAAAAGCTAGCCTGCTATATTCTCGTGTCCAATTACTTTTTCCTCAACACAATGACTTAGTAAAGCAAAGTAAAAAAAAAACACTTGGAGTCACTGATTTCGTAAAATTTTTTAGTCTTATGTAGTGTTAGCTGTATAACTTTTATTTAAAACATAAAATTTTACATACTTGCTTACGTGAAATTTTTTGCACGCAGTTCTGCAAAATCCGGGTGGAAATAATAATAATGTAATATCAATATTAGTAGACCTATACATTTATAGATGTCACATGTTAAAGACGGGATACTTACAAAATATTATATAGCCGTAATGCCATTTTAATTTGGTTTACAATGATGACTTCCAAAGTATAGGAAGTATATATATATATATATACATATATATATTGTTGTAGAGAGAAAGGACTACCTGAGTAGAGTGGGCCCTGAGCACTTCTGTAGCTCTATTAGTAATTATAGCTACAAACTTTGAACTAAATATACATATATTATGAGGCGTGATTTAATTCGAGCACCANTACACATTTACTGCAAGTACGTGGTGGCAGTCTAGTTTAAAGTGGAAGGAAAATTTCAGTTATTATTTGTAACCAATTCCATTATCTGGTACTTGCATAGTTGCGTCTAATAACACTGAATTCAATAATTACAATATTTTTCTTTTAAATTTTGATATTTTATAACTAAACACATTTCCACAGTCTTTTCTCAAGGGACCACAAGTCTTATGGCATTCGAAATGGGCCCGACTTTCAACGTGGTTTTATGTGAGAAACCTCCCAACGAAGATTGTCGGTGTAGGTAAAAGTTACCCTACATACAAACTCAGTGTTTAAATTTTGAGTCCTTCTGTGGGTACAAATCGAAACTTAACCAGATCTGCATCCGACGATGAAATCAAGAAGAAAAATATTGTAGTAGGATNCGACGATGAAATCAAGAAGAAAAATATTGTAGTAGGAGATTGGGATTAATTCTTAACGTCACGAAGCTACCTGTGTGATGAATTGCCTAATTATAAATTATGTATAACAGTCCCTGAAAATATGGGAGTTGGTTTCATGAAAATATGTACAAGGGTCTTTAATATATCTGTTTGTTTTATTTTGTCATTAATTTTTAATACAAATTAAAAATGTTAAGCTTTAGGGTATACATCGCACAGTTGAGGATCCAGATGGGCTCCGAGTAACTGAGTAATGATAAATCAGAAACTGTTCCAGCCTCCCAGCCACACAAGCGTTTGGTCTTTGAATACATGACCACCAATCACCCTGACATGCCGTAAATAATTTGAGGCTAATTACCTAGTTTACGAGTCATCTTCAAGAGGTACGTATATTAAGAGCTGATGCTAGAAGTTGTGGAGTGGTATAAAACACTTACTTTTTCTACACAGGCGTTCCTGCTAAGCAAGCTAATACAGCCTCTCCTGTTAGCAAGAATGTTTCACCTGATGTCACTGTGAACGAATATTCAAACTATAATATTAACCACAGTGCAATAAAAAAATACATCTTGTAGAGATCGAGTGGACACGACGATTTAGAAAAATGAAAGCCTCTACGAGGCGTTAGATTTTACAAACTTCCATTATCGGTGTGCATTACGTTGACCGTTTCAAGAAGCTACTGACGCACACACAATCAGTTCATCTTGCCTACTGTAGGCCATTCACGGAAAAATGAGCACTTTTGAAAGCCCCCCTCATTTGGAATAATAGTCAATAAATATACTTTATTTTAGCCTTAGACTTTATCTTCCGAGTGCGGTGGAATATACACACTTACATGGCAATATTAATTTAATAAGGTGGTTAAAGGATAAAGAAATGGCTGAAAGAAGAAAGTAACTAGTGACTCAAAAGTGCTCACTTTACGGTGAACAGTCTTCACCACGTCATGTGTACGGCTACCGCCTCGTCAAGTGGTCACTGTATTACTTCCAAATACCGCATTTGTCAAAACGCGAAGACAACCAATATCCAATCAGAGTTCGCAGCGCGGTGTGACTAACGAACCATAAAGGTTTTTTTTTTCCAATACCCGGTGAGATTAAAAAAAAACTGAGCAATGAGTAGAGACCTATAAAATTTCGCGGATTAATTTGCCAAAAAACTAGACCCCGCGTTTATGTGTGTAATCGAGTTCCAGTTGGCTGTTATTGGCTGGTGCTCCCGTTTTACCCCAGACAAGATAGTACTTTATCACAGAGTAGATAAGTACGCAAAGACGTAATGTTGTGCTGGCTCCTTTGAGCTGGGTGAAGCCATTCTACGATTGACCGCGTTAGGATTGTATTGGAATGGATTGGATTGTAGAGAGCTTATTAACGTCCCCCGGTGTTATGCCTGAAGGCTTATTAGGGGACGGCTTATAAACTAACTTAAGACCTGTCTTATACTAACACCCATGTCTTGCCAGGGATTAGAACCCAGAACCTCCCGCACCCCAGACCGGTGGCGCACCGACCGACTGCGCCACGGGGGGTTGGCTAGGCCGCGTTAGCCTCTGGCAACGGGCCTGGCGTCCAATTGGCTAATGCATGCTGCGTACGGTTCCCTATTGGCTGGGCTGCCGGCTGGTGAGTACGTTATCAAGCGCTTACTGGTGAATGCCGTCCCAAAGATTTTCTGGTAAGTGACGCCATTTTGTTGTCGTGCGCGGCTGGATTTCGCGGTAATAATGGCCGTTTAATCTCTGTATTCTTAAATACTCTGTGACTCTATTCGGTCCTCGTTTCCTTGCAGGTCAGTTGTTGGCTCAAATTCGTCCAATGCACGTCTTACAAACTGAAATCCGATTGGAAAAGAATGTCAAATGTACATGTGTTTCAAGTCTAGCTTGCCCTCAAATTTCTCGGCCTCTAGCAATGAGTGGTTTTCAAATCGTTCCGAGACCACTGCATTCGGGATGTCGTGTCATCGCACGACGTAAAACCTGAGATACTGCACTGACTAAAATTTTTTTGAATCAAACATAGTTTGTTGGTGCAACCAAATTAATTGTTGCATAGGGGCAATGAAATATTTTCGTGNAATTTTTTTGAATCAAACATAGTTTGTTGGTGCAACCAAATTAATTGTTGCATAGGGGCAATGAAATATTTTCGTGCTGAAACCAAAGTATTTTGTTATTCTTATTTGGTCACGTCAAACTAAGATTGAGTTGGTACAGCTAAAGATTTGTGTGGCTATACTAACATTAAACAGTCTTGGTTAATATAAAACAATTGAAAGCCCGGCCTAGTTTCAAACCCAGATCATCTGCGCCCGAGCGCTACGATTTGGCAACCACAGTTTTACTTTTTAGTTTCCTGTAGAACGTGTTTTATTAAGATATTTATAGAATTATTAAACTCTAAT
>NQII01002636.1:136546-153484 GCA_002778355.1 Clitarchus hookeri | reverse complement strand
CTATTTGCCGGTCCACGGAAAATTAACCCCATTGTAATCAACCTTGAAAAAAAAATTATTGACCGTAACAACACATATTTTACAGTCCACACTTGACGTGCAGATTCTAAGTTATGTTAGCAGCGAAGAAATAAAACTGGTCCGAAGACTCGGCGTTGAACTGCGACCGTAATTATTTAAATTTAAAGCGAGAATCTGCTTGCAGTTAACACATTCACATGCCAAACAATTCCACAATTTCATTTCGACGATGCATTAATGAAGTGATCGTGTACACATGGATGCAATCATAGAAGTTGATCCTAGGCAGCTCACTGTAAGAATTTTCTTGTAAACTTCCTAAACTCTAATGGAAGTTTTTAAAACCTACACGTAGTATCGGAATAACACCACATACCAGACTGCGAATATAAGAACGTAAAGCGTTGTTACAGTACGAAGTTGGCAACTTCCCTACGCATTTGACTCTTTCCTGAGCAAATGCAGGAACCCTACCATCTATGCATGGGAAAATAATTTACCATCCTCGCTTTCTTACGGTACGTATACACTGATGTGGTAAATTTACGAATAATTTCTTAGAGTAAGGGCTTTCAAAAGGGCTCAGTTTGTCGTGCAAAGTCTATCGGCGTGACCACGAGGTAATCCAGGCATGCAACGGATCACCCATTACAAAAATGTGTAATCACACCATGTCCTCCACTGTGGCTTACAATTCCCTAGCACGGCATAAATTGATCGATAATCACAGTATTTTTCGTTCTATTCGTTGATTTCATTGTAGGCACTAGAGTTAATATGTGCTCTGACGCTCTCGAAGGAAATTTTGCAGACACATATAACCTGGCTTTTGCCACATTGCAGGTTAAATTAATGTGTGGCTCCCGGGTCCTTGAAATGTGACGACCCATTACGAGAACACTGACCGACTCTGGTCACGGCTGAGGAAACTACAGGACACGCTGGAACGCACGCTCCTAGTTAAGTTGGCAACGAAGTAACAAAAATAATTCTAGGACCTGATGTTGAACTGAGAGAGTAATATGTACATTTACGACTAGTGAAGTCTAACTAAATTTTGTTTTATACATATTAGAGCATGAATTTGCATATCATTAACAAATCTACTTTGCTAAAAGTTCCTGGTTTACACTTGGATGACGCATTAATAAAGTGAGATGGTCCGAGGCAATGTTAGTCTTTAGATATAGCGGAAGAATACAAAATAAGAGTGAAAGTAGTTCCTAAGCGGTTATTTGAAAAGTGTTCAGTTAGCAGTGAACAGCCTACAATCGCAGCCACGGCACGCGAAGCAACTGTTTTCTACCCGAGTATCTGGCCATGCCAATAGGCTGTGCTTGTAGGCAGTGGAGTGTAGAGGTTTGGGTGGTCTTGGGAGCCGATCAGGGTGAAGCGAGGTGAGCATGGAGAAGCGTCGGAATGCAAGGGCAGGGAAACGGGAGATCACCGAGGAAACCAACCGACCAGCGGCATCGTTCGGCACGATTCCCACTTGCGAAAATCTGGGAGCGATCACGCCGGTAACCGCACCAGGTTCGTTTAGGTGAGAGGCGAGTAGTCTAACCACAAAACCATCGCTGCCCCTGCCAAATAATTAAAACACCAGCAATTGAATGCAATTACATCTCAAATCTTGTATATTACTACATGACGTGAAAAATAATAAACATTAAAAACAAGGAAACTTATTTCCTGCGATAATCTCCCTCAAAATGAGAGCACTCGGCGAACACGTCGTGATCGCTTAAAGTATATCCAAGAAGTTTTCGAAAAGGTGGTTAAAAATGGCGAGTGAAAAATCATATGCATTATGCTTACAAAGTCCAAGCGGTAAATTCTCGCATAATTCCTTGGGTGCGCTGTAGGACCAAAATAACTCACGGCGCTCTCACAACTGAACTGCAGACTGAAACCAGCTGCAATCGCGTGCTGAGAGTGTGCCATCAGACACGACAAAAATACACAGATATTGGATAGTGTCCCTGCAGGAGTTAAAGCTAAGCAATGCACATCCGGTGCAACTGGAGCTGCATACAAGCTACCGCGGGCATCCAAGCCATGCTGGCAAAGCGAAGTTAACTCTGTTATGACTAACTTCCAAAGCATNACACAGATATTGGATAGTGTCCCTGCAGGAGTTAAAGCTAAGCAATGCACATCCGGTGCAACTGGAGCTGCATACAAGCTACCGCGGGCATCCAAGCCATGCTGGCAAAGCGAAGTTAACTCTGTTATGACTAACTTCCAAAGCATGACTTCCCAACAGAAATTAGTTCTGAAAGAACACTACCACCTTGAGATTGAAATCAAATCACAATTGCCCTAGCATAAACACAATACTGAACAATTAATTAGGCAGGAAAAAAAACACAATATACTTGTTAGGTAATATTTAAAAAAATTCTGTGCCTAAAATATTTGAAAAGTTTTAAAATGGCGCACAGCCACCTCACTGATATTATATTTAGGCAATTTCTTGTGTCATATACTATGCCTTTTCAGAGAGAAACAGTGAATAATGCACATTAAGTATATTCTGTCGCTCAAAGCTGGTAACAACAAAATTATGTCTACTTTTTCCTGTAAATGCAGTCCTTCTGAATGCTCTACTTAGTGTTTCAGTCCAAATACCTCTGTACTATTTCACCACTGAAAATGTTNCTATGCCTTTTCAGAGAGAAACAGTGAATAATGCACATTAAGTATATTCTGTCGCTCAAAGCTGGTAACAACAAAATCATGTCTACTTTTTCCTGTAAATGCAGTCCTTCTGAATGCTCTACTTAGTGTTTCAGTCCAAATACCTCTGTACTATTTCACCACTGAAAATGTCACTGACATGGGAATCTGCGTCTATTCGTAAATAAAGTTCCACTATAACATTTTTATAAATATTAAAATGTTACTATTACTCCAAAATTACTGATAAACTAATTGTTATATTTGCTTCGATACAGAGCTAGAGAGTATCTTTTCTCACACCTAGGATTTTGTTTCAAGTTTATATTTACGAAATTGGCTTCAAAAAACTGAATTTCATTAACATGTGTTTCTCCATACCAAATTCTCACTGCTTTCAAACCAGGCAACAGCCATAAGTCTGCTTATATTTATTATGTTACTGGCAGGACTACCCAGCGTTGCAGGGTTATAAGAGGGCAATGGGCTGTCACTCCCAAATCACCCTGGGAGGGAAATCCTGGGTTTCACCCGGAACTCAGTGACAAAAAATCCATAACAAATCCGGAACACTTTATAAACGGTAACCTGGAAGTCACTTTTTTGTATTATTTTGAATGTTGTTAAAGTTGAGAAATAATAACACGTAAATCAACCATAATTTTTTAAGAAAAATGTATATACCAAATAACAACAATTGTGTACATACTCCTTTCGTTCGAGGCGGGTTGACGGAGAAAAGTATGATTCCTTAGACACATTACTAATGACGGCTTTAAACATAACATCAGTGCCATTGCGCACATACGCAACGCTTGCCAAAACTTAAAGCAGCCGTAAAGTAAAATGTAACACGCAAAACCAACTGGTAATGACGACGCCGCACAACACGTGAAATTATATTTAAGACGGGCAGTACCTTAAATAAGTAGTTTTATGCAATNCGTAATGACGACGCCGCACAACACGTGAAATTATATTTAAGACGGGCAGTACCTTAAATAAGTAGTTTTATGCAATCTATTTAACTCTCTCTCCAGGTTGCGGTGAATGTCCACGCGACGGCGGCGCGGAGAACAGTAAACCTCGCTCGGTGTCTTCGGAAATCGAAGTATTTGGAAGAGCACACTCGACCCTCAAGTGCGCCACCTCAGGAACGGTCCTTGCATGCTGCCTTAAAGCTGACCAACTCGTCAGTCCAGGACACGTCGCGCTCTTCGGTTAAGTCGCACCGTGACTTACAAAAAGGCAAACGCTGGACGGGAAACCAGCTAAGTGGAAACAACGGAAGCAAGAGCCCGACTGCTTGTCGGCCCATCAATACCGAGGACGCGGCACCCACTCGACCGGCGATCCGCCGGACAAGTCCACCTCGGAGCGCGGTTGAACAGGAACACCCTTCTCAGTCCAAAGTCAGTCCGCAACTCTCTACAGAAACGGCACGGCACGGCGCAACGAGCGAACTCAGCGCCGTCAAGCGGTCATCAAGCAAAACAATAAAAAAATACAAAATAAATTAAATTTTACTAATTATTTAAAACAGTAAAAAAACGTATATGCAAACAAATATCACACAATAAAACACTTAATACAAGTTTTAACGTTACACAAGGTAACGTAATAATTTTGAGAACGAATGTCGCCAACTGTATAAAAAAAATAACCAAGGCCGAGCAGAACATAACAAGCAAGGCCTACCAAGCAATATACACATTCAAATACACGTGACAACTTCACAGGGCGGTACATTTCTACGTTCCAGGGGTTTCCGGCCCAATTGTGGGCCTACAGAGTATTTTAAGTTTTAGCTTGTGTAGTACTGAAGGCATCCTTTCCAAATTTGGTTCAGGTACGTCAAACGGTATGGAGAACAAACGTACTTACATGCATAATACAATCCTTGAGTTACATATACATATACGAGTCATTCTCCCTGAAATTTTAAATCCCTATTCAGTCATTGTTAAGCACATCCGGCTCGTCGCTCTCGAAATTGTCATCACCAAGTCATCTGCCATCGGTATCATTTCAGCAGTTGTTGATTCAAGACATTGTTTACAGTGTGTAATTTTTTATTGGCCCCTTTGGCAGTGTAACGGTTGGTGGTGTTGTTTCCCACCAGGTTATATTCCCGATTTCAAAGCGGCGGTGGGTCCAGCAGCCGTATCATAATCACCCGGCATAGTCGCCCCCGTGGTTTCCGTTACAGGATCCACTGGTGATCCGGATTCGGGAGGGGGGAGGGCTGCCCAATTGCGCTCTCCCCCCACCAGAGTGATGCGCGAGTGTTACTCTGGTTAAACCCAGCGCCCATCGAAAGAAAGTTCCCGCTCCCTCTCTACTAGCACTTTTTCCTATCATAATAAAGAGCATGATTCCTATCCTCTGTCTCCTGTAGAATTTTCTGTAAACATGATAATGCATGAAGCAATTTTTAATTCTTTCCTGTCGAAAGGGTTTTTACGGTGACTATGCCGGTTTTTCCCTTTCTCTTCTAACTATAGTTTAGCTATAAGTACACTTAGGGAGGTTGTCATGGCCACAATCTGGCCATGGCAGCCCAATCCCTCTTTGCCGTGATGCATGTCTCCTTTCATGATACTCCCTTCCTTGTAGGCTTATGAGGCTTAGCCCTGAGACGCACTTAACTCCCGTCCCTATCGCGGGCTCATATAACACTTAGTTTTAGAGTAGTTAGGGGGAAAAAAAGCTGTTTCCGCCATCGTCACGGGGCTAAGCACCACGTCTTCGCCCACCATGTCGTGTGTGTGTTGCAGTGTTGCCGGTGTCGGAGGCGCCGGAGTGGGGGCAGGCCCTGGGGACGGTGCAGATGCGCGGCCTCAAGACGTCGGAGACGTGCTGCCAACTGCGGTCGCTCTCCCGCGACAGGAGCCAACACGCGCGCTGCGCCACCGAGCCCTGCAGGAAGAGGCGCTTCCACACCTCGCCGCGGAGCAAGCGCTCGGTACGGACCCTCGCAACACCACGTCCGCCTTAAGGCCGCCGTCTACCTGGAACTTTTTCCCACGTTTAGGCCGAGAAGCGCGGGAGCGATAAGGGCGACACTGCCACGCGCATCAAGTACGCCATCGCCGCTAAGCGCAAGGCTCTGAACTGGCGTGCAGTGTTCTCGTCGTGCTGCGTGTACCTATGGGACTTTCAGCGGTGACCATATTATTTTATTAGTGGGAAATCTTTAGGAAGGTTCAGTGCAGGCCCCTATAGTAGTTTTGTATGTATCTGATGCGTGCATTTTGAGCTACAGCGCCTTGGAAAGGCCGTTTTTTTAGCGGTTTTGGAGTACTCTGAATTGATGTTTCTAACGTACGTGATATTTTGAAAGTACTTAACAGCCCTCGTCTGAAGTGTGTGTTCTTTTCGTAGATCAGTACGTTGGACGCACGCTTAATAGTTGAAAAACGTGTATTTGGAACACTCTGCAACGCAGTTCAAGCGCCAGGTAGACGGGCGCCTTAAGAAAGCTGCGAGACCAGCTCTGTTCGCAACCGAGTGTTGGCTGCTCGCTCGTGAAATCAACCTTCGGGAAATGTTCGCTGACTCTAACTCCATGCAGGATGTTCGGGAATCAAACCCCCAAACTGCGGGGGGTGATTCCTTATGAAAAATAAAGTCGAAAACATACAAGACTCCATATACCTAAATCGAATATTACAGGACATATGAGCCTGTGAATATTGGGTTTCGAAAACCCACTTTCGCTGAATGTCTTGTACTTTCTGCCAGCGGCATTTTNCACGCTTAATAGTTGAAAAACGTGTATTTGGAACACTCTGCAACGCAGTTCAAGCGCCAGGTAGACGGGCGCCTTAAGAAAGCTGCGAGACCAGCTCTGTTCGCAACCGAGTGTTGGCTGCTCGCTCGTGAAATCAACCTTCGGGAAATGTTCGCTGACTCTAACTCCATGCAGGATGTTCGGGAATCAAACCCCCAAACTGCGGGGGGTGATTCCTTATGAAAAATAAAGTCGAAAACATATAAGACTCCATATACCTAAATCGAATATTACAGGAGATATGAGCCTGTGAATATTGGGTTTCGAAAACCCACTTTCGCTGAATGTCTTGTACTTTCTGCCAGCGGCATTTTACCCACAGTACGTCCCACACGGTTGAATGGGACACGCCCTTTTGGCNTACCCACAGTACGTCCCACACGGTTGAATGGGACACGCCCTTTTGGCGCGCTGTGGGGCGTGTACTAGTGGGGGGCACGTCTTTGATGTGCTGATGTATCGCTTCCTGAAGCCGAACAGTGCCCACGGAAACAGGAAGGGGGGGGAGGCACTAGATAGGGCCTACAAGTTCTTAATAACCTTTGACGATCACGTGTATACCAAACATTGAAGAAATATACAAATCTGTATAATTTGTAAAGTGAATTGAATTTTGCGCAATAAAACATAAGTTTATGATTCCAGTCAAATTTTTTTTTATTCGTGCAAGTATTTTTCATTGAAAATGTAATATGGAGACCTTTTTCCGGTTTATAAAGCTTGTAGCGGTAGGAAATCCGTTTTGGTGGTACCGCTGTTATTTTTAACTGTTTGTCCGTTGGGTAGGTTTGTGTCTTCGTACACTGTTCTTTCGTAATTATTTCAAAGACGTTAAAAAATGGTGTTATAACTAGTTTTTAATATGTTTACTGTATAACAAATACGCATATTAATGTATTTAACATGTAACCACGCTTATATGTAAGGAAATAACGTAAGTAATAAGATTTTTAATTCTTCTTTACAAAAATTATAACCCTTAATTACCTGCGAAAATCTTAAACGTCCCCAGGATATACTATTACAAACCCGTGACTTGTAAAATATTTGACTGAAATTTTGTTCACATACATTTCACGTGTTTATTGCCGCATATAATGAATTTATCTTTTTACAAATATTTAACAATCTTGCGTAATAATGTACCCATCAATGCCGCTCTGCATGGACAAAACGAATTTCCTCTTGAACATTGAAAAGAAAATATGTTATTTCGAAAATAATTAGCTACGTTATACATTAATATATTTTCCTACAAATTGTTTGAATTGTGTGAATTATAACTTGATAGATTCTACGCTGCATGGTTGGCAGAAAAAAATCGTTTACAGCCCCAAATAAAGCCAGCAAATAAGAAAGAAGGTTTAACCTGGGAGAGACAACTCTTTCTCCTTGCATGCTTCTTGGCACGGACCAAGGACGGCCAGCATTACGTATGTGTTTCTGCAACATGGGAAGCATAAATCACCTTATTGCTCCGGACTTTGTAGGCGCTGTACAAGGCATACAGCAAAAGTTCCCTTTTCAAACCCCAATTTTCATAGTCTCATATCTTCTTTAATATTCCGTTTAGGTATATGATTTCCTCCACATTTCCAACTATATTTTTCATAAGGAATCGCCTCCCGAAGTTTGGACTTTTAATTTCCGAACATTCTGTATATTTTAACAGGCACACTGATTAGCACGCGCCCAGTTAAGTTGGTAACGACAGAGAGAAAGTAGTTATATGTCTTAACGTTGAATTTGAAATATTAGGTAAACATATGTAATTACTGACATCATTTGTTTTAAACACTTTTTTTTNTGTCTTAACGTTGAATTTGAAATATTAGGTAAACATATGTAATTACTGACATCATTTGTTTTAAACACTTTTTTTTATCTTTTTTTAAATGTAGATAAGTGTAAGAATGAGCAAATTTGTAAAAGTAAATTTCACAGTTCCTCNCTTTTTTTTATCTTTTTTTAAATGTAGATAAGTGTAAGAATGAGCAAATTTGTAAAAGTAAATTTCACAGTTCCTCTTGGCTAACGCATGAATTAATGACCAGGCCCACAGCATTGTTAATTTTATATGTGGTGGAATAATACATAATGCGCATACAAGTAGATCTTAAGCAGTGCTTTCAAAAGTCTTCATTTTACAATGGACAGCCTATTCTTTTCACTATCTCCTTCAAAGCAGTTTTCTTGCACGGCGCCCCCAGCGTCCCTGCCACTTCTGGAGTATGCCCTGAATGTCTTCTTCTCGGAGTTTGTCAAGCGCCTTATGCACTTCACATTGGAAGTCTGCAGTGGTGTCAAAACAGCAATCTGTGAGGTAGATCTTCATCTTGGGTAAGATAACTGGTAGGATGGGTGCGGAAGCACGATCACGTTGTTTCCAGCGAGAAACTCGCACGTGTGAGGACAGCTCGGTGCAGGGTGCATTGTCGTCCGCGGAGCACCCAGTCCCTCGCGCGCCACAAATCTGAACGCTTTCACCAAATGCCCTCCCTCCGACGCCTTGAAACCTGGCAGTTAAACACGCCATTGACGATCTGTCCTCCGAGAACGAATCATATCGATGCACAAGCATCGCAGATATCGAAGAAGACGATGAGCATACGCTTGGTCGAACTTTGGACCCGCCTCGCCTTTCTCTGCCATGAATCTGATAGGCTCTCCCACTGTAAAGAATGTCGCTTCGTCTCAGGGTCGTGTCTGTACACCCAAGTTTCGTTTACCAGAAATGATTCGTAGTTGCGGATATCCAGCGCGAATCGCACAAGGTACTTTGACACGCTTCGAGAAGATTTCCAGGACACGTTCCAGAAGTGGCAAGAACACTGGCAGCGCTATATTGCTGTGCAAGGGAACATTTTTTGAAGGCCATGATGTATAGATGTTGATAAATAAAATACTATATTGTAAACAGAGCTAGTCTCAAAACTTTCTGATAACCCCCTAACTACACCTATTCTCAGTAAAACGAGCACTTTTGATGATACCCTTTGAAAAAAAAACCCTCCTCATAACTGCATATGTGCTACACAGTAAACCCTGGTATGCAAGTTTCTAGTTAATTTGGCGGCGAATTAATAAAAATACTTTTTAAAACCTTATGTATTGCGAGTGTAATGTTTAAATTTGAGGCCTCGTAAGTTAGTACTTTGTTCGATACACATTAGAGCACAAAATTGCATGTTAAAAACACAAGACACCTAAAAATTCCACGGCTTTACTTAGATGGCTCATGAATAAAGTGATCATGCCGATGGCATTGGAGGACACCAAATGATAATCAAAGTAAATCCTAATCAGCGCTTCCAAAAGTGTTTTATTAACTGCGTACAGCGTATACCAATGTTTTGTATAATGTTTCGGTATGTTCGGGAACATGTAGCAAGGAGGAGGAGTGAGGCGATAGTCGGCCAGGTTTCATGCTCCTTCATTCCAGTTAGGCGTCGGACATCTTAGATTTCCGTGATCTTATCCTGGGGTGACCTTGACCTTGAAACTGAAAAATCTACAAACTCACAAAACTGTTTGCCAATGTACCTGACATTGGTTCACCCATCACCAAAACTGTCAAAGTCGTCATGGTCAACAGGGATGGACGTGTTTGTTTACATTTGAATTCACAACGGACTCACCCTTTGATGGGAATAAAATACTTTGATTAGCTTGTATGTTTAATGTGCCCCTGAATGTATGCTATAAACTTTGTGGTGTGATTCCTGATGCGAAGTGAAGCAAAAAACTTGATACGACTCACAGCCTAAAGTGATCAGTGAGAAAGGCTTGCGCTCCTTAAGTATGAGGTTCTGTATTTGATTTGTTTCAGTATGTTATAAACTGCATGAGATTGAACAACCAAGTACTGGATGATATTTAGTTGATTGAAAATCGTAAGTAACAGAAAATTCCGTTCGTAAAATCATTTCTTTTCATAAATTAAACTGTGGTTGTCCGATTATGATCACAAAAAAAAAAACATTCAAATTCCTAGTTTTTCTTAGTTTTTAATGCTTGAAGTCAACATATACACATTAACAAGTAGGGCCATCTTACTGAAACATGCTCAAGATAACCGTACTGGAGAAATGAGTACACTAATTTCCAAAGGATGCAGTGGGACACCAGCGTGAGAAGGCAACAACTCTGCCACCTGCGAATGCTTAAAGGAATGGCTGTTCATTGCCAGGGTTTGGGACGGTATATATCTAGTGATCTAACAACAATTGCATTTTGCTTAATTGTTTGCAACGCTATGTTGTTTATTGCGATAGTCTGCAGAGACACAATTACGTTAATATTACGTTTATTATCAATAAATTGTATACAGAGCTATCAAAGTAGGTCTTATGCAAACGTATGTATTATGTGTGAAGTACAATATTCGTAATAAACATATATATGTATCAATCACTGTGAATTTTATACATTCATTAACATCTTGCTGCAATGGCGAAAAAATAAAAAAATAATTTTTCCAGAAAGTATATTTGAAGGATATTCTAGAAATTTTAAAGTATAAGCAGAAAATGAAATACAAAAAAAAAATTAATAGTATATTAAAATAATAAAAGTAAAAAATTATATATTTCGAGGTGAAAACGGAAAATTTTGAAAGGGAAACGGGGAATAACAAGATAGCATACGGAAAACGAAATGGCAGCCGTGAACAAGATGGCTGACGTCCCAATGTCAAAGTTAAAAAATTCAAGATAGTCGGCCAATATGTTCACTATGTGACGAAATACCATCGGCTTGGACATACATAAACACACTACTGTTTTTAAACTTCAAACCCCATTGGATGGGCTCTGTTTTAATTTTTTTTTTTTTTGGCCACACAGTTGTTAAATTTAGCATCTCACGAGGTTGCAATCCAGGGATATCTTGTACATTAGACTTATTCACCAACTATGTGTGGATTACTTTCAATCCTGTACGTTTACTAGAAATAGTTTTAAGAATTGATTATCGATTCCAAATGGAACAAAGCTATTTATCTTTCCTCTACACTGTAAAATTTAAATTACTCAAAATGCTACATACCAGTGAATTTGACAGCAGATTTGTTAAAACTGCTCCACTAAAATCAGTAAGATTCTAATGATTATTTTAGATGCTGGCATTCACTGACTTATCTGGTACTTCTGATCCCCGGTGAATTACAATGGCCTGGCACTACAAGTTCAGTGCATTCCACCGATTCGCCAGTAGCTAAGAGCTCTGCAGCTGAAACCGTTGTAGTGCAGCGATACGTCACTGAACTCGCATCCGGGAGAGCCTGGATTCGATGCCCGGTCCGACCATATGGATTTCGGTTACCCATGGTTCTCCGTAATGACCCCAGGCGAATGATGGTGTAGGTTCCGTACTACAAGCCACGCCCCATTCCTTCCCCGTTACCGCTTCTCTGAGCAACTTTCTCCGTCTTTCATGACCTCGCTGGATACGTGACGTTAAGCCCAACCTAACCACATAATTTACTCTTTCAGACCAGCTATAGTTTACGGTTTCAAGTGTTGCAAAAAACAAACTTAAGTCTCCTCTCTACGTGTCATGTGGATCTCATTGTAGTCAAATTGTTTCTATTCTAATATTTTTTTATATTGTGGAATATTTAAATTTAGATATTTTTTCCAGTAAAGAAACGAAAGTCGATATTATGTTGCCCATTTATAAATTTGGTTAGTGAGAGATAAACGTGGTTATTGAAAAGTGTCGAAGTCACCAAAAATTACCTTAAGTAGCCCTTCGTTTACGATATTTATTCTTCTGTAAAACAGTGTTTTACTATAGCGATAATACTTTATAATTTCTGAACAGATCGCTGTATTGAAACCCTGTGGTCGCCACTTAGAATTCTGAGAATGCGGAAAACGCGCGAAGCTTTTTTTCTGCCATTTTCCATCGCAATCGCGATTCTTCCTTACTGCCCGTATGTGACCTTGAGACGTTTTTTTATTGCTAAGTAGGGATTCCTTTTTATGTGCGTTGTGTAGTCAATTGTGCACGCCGTGTCTGAGCGGGTTAACTGAGGTTTCAGTAAGAACGATTACACTCATTGAAATGACTTATTCAAATCTAGAGTGTGAACGACCATAATTCTCAAAACATGCCCGAGAAATAAATGTTTATTACTTAATGCTCTGGCTACCAAACCTGCAGCCACGGAGTTTAAATGGGGATCCGTTTTTGATTCATCAATTTCAAAGATAACTGTTTTAAAACAAATATATTCAATGCGACTTACTCAGAGAATTCGTATTGCCACGATAAGGAATTAAAACAAAAGAATTAATGTATTCAATTGTTATGTTTTTGTATAATTTACAATGTAATGTTAAATTTAAGGAAAAACATATTAAGCCTAAACGTAAAAATTTGCGAGAATTATAAACGTGGCAGTATTCGTTAAGAAATGCCACGTAAAATAATTTTTGTTTGAAACGGTTATCTAAAAAATTGATGAATTGAGAAGGAATTTTTTTGCATTGATTCCAAACCTAAACTGGGTAGCTCCGGGTTTGGCAGACAGAGCTCAGATCACACGGGCTGGGCTACAAGGTGTGACGCGATTGGTGGTTGTTGCAGACGTCGCCGCTCGTCACCAAGTGGAACATCGCGCCCAGCGAGGACCACCCACACAAGTGTCGGGAGGCAGACCTGGTCATAGTGCCTCGACAGTGTCTGCACGTCACCGAGAAGGTCGGCTCCTGCCACGTCGGCGAGGTAGCTACCTCTGACGTTACTTCTGCCCAGGTTGCGAACATCAATGTTAAAAGTTTGCCAACCAAAATTTTTCGCCACTAGGTAAACGCTAGTGTCACATGTATACAAGAGTTTTCTCTATTTTCTAATTTCAAAAACAGGATAATTGCAATTAACATAAATCCGATATAAAATATCTTCGTAACTTAGTAAAATTGTTCTCTTTTATTATTCACGTAGATTAAGATTTTGATTTAAAGTGATCTCTTTGGAACACTAGCGCTTACCTAGCTGCGGAAGTTGTCCCTATGCCAAACTCTCGCATAAGAAAACTCGTTTTGTTCATAATCGGAGTATAATTAACCTTGCTATCACTGCGGGAGCACGTTCTTGTCGTATTGTTGCCGTGTACTCCCCGCCAGACATCTGTGAGCTTGAGCAACGTCTCAATAATGCGGGTACGTCGTCTGACGATGCCGGAGCTTATCCCAGGTCTGCATGTAGGCTTGTCATATAACTTGAATTTTCTTTGCCGAGCAAGATTTTCATTTCAAGTGTGATTCAAGCTTGATTCAGGCCAAAAATTTTATGACTCACACATATTTGCCAATGGCAAGCTTGTAGATGGCTTGAATTATGCCTTTAGATTGCTAAGGCAAGTTTGTGACAAGTTTTATTAATCAAGCTTGCTACAAGCTTAACCTGTGGAGAATAGATAGCTTTGTTCAAGCTTGATTTAAAATTACTGGCTCACAATCAAACTTGATTAAAGCTTAGAAGATAGACATGACGGGCTTGAATAAAACGTGTCATGACAAGCCTGTAAGCTTGAATCAAGCTTGCTATGCAAGCCAAAAAGTTTTAATCAAGATTTAATCAAGCTAACTAGTCTCCACAGGTCATCTTGTAGCAAACTTAATTAGTTTTACTTTCCGCTAGCTTGCCTTAACAACCTACAAGAATAGTTCAAGCCATCTACAAGTTTGCCATTAGCAAGCACTTGCTAATCATGATAAGGTTGGCTTTAATCAAGCTTGAATCGTACTTGATATAACAAGCTTGCTGGGTGTGGTAAATTAAAGTGAAANGATAAGGTTGGCTTTAATCAAGCTTGAATCGTACTTGATATAACAAGCTTGCTGGGTGTGGTAAATTAAAGTGAAATGGCAAGTTTACATGCAATCTGTGAACTCCTACGAGTACACAAGTCTACAACTTGTTGACTTGTATGTCTTTGCAACAAATCACGTAACACGAGCTTATAAATTAGACTTGTAAATATCCATGCCAAATCTACAATTGTAGATGGATCCTACAAGACTAGTTATAGTTCATTTCATATAAGAAGGCCACATTCTGACAGTCAGTGAGTGGCAATTGATGTATTCAAAACAAACAACGTGCCATTTACAAAATCATGTATCAGCTGATGCACGAACGAACAAAAGTTAACATTACATTGGCTATTCTGAGTGCACTGCCGACGCACATTCGACCAGCCGAAAAAACGCAATAAAAAAGAGTTCCAAGGTTAATTAATACATTTTATTTTACGTGGTCATAAAAGAGAGGTTTTTAGAGTTGAAAACTAAACTTCGTGCTAAAGTAGAAATGTATAGGTGTTCAAAATTAAAGTCACATTAAAACGATCCATATCCAAATAAAACGCAATTTCAAAACCTTTCTTCACGTCATATCCCCCCTCCCTCTCTACAACACGGCTTTCCTCACGTGTTTGATATTAATTCCAAAAGCATACAAAAATATTGCATAATATTGTTGGATTATTTTTTCTAATAATCTGAATAGAAATATTTCAAATTCCTTTCGTTCCGAGTCAGTAATAGAACAACAGTAAACTTCTCAAAGATGCTACCTCTTGAGAAAAAAATGCGGCTCAGAGCACGTGCTGAAATGTTGTGCGCGCCATCTGTGAGGTCCTTTTCGAAGTATTATAAACCAGAAGAGAATAGCTTTAGTTTGCTTTATATAATAAATTTACGAACATGTACCAATAGTTTTATTTTTCGTGAACTCTACATAATTTTTAAAGTAACATGTATTTCGTGTACAGCGTTTACGAACGAACCTACACACGACGCGCCTACCCAAGTAGTTCACCAATTGCCGCACGAAGCAGCACGTACTGGACGCGCTGACTCGTCGCACCCAGTTGATGGCGAATGGATACATAAACGTAAAGTAAACTTTGGCGTGGCGATTGTCAACTGTCAAGAATGTGGCATTCATATATGGTACACAGTATAACAACTGTAACAGGTGTACTTTCATGGTATTATAAATAAATGATTGTTTTTCTTTTGCTATTCCATGATACTGCCCACCTTTTCCAACCCAATGTAATCAAATTTGCAGTGTCTGTTCAGCTGACCAACTATAAAATTTGGTAATCTTGTTTTCAAAGAATGCAGCTTTTTCGTCCACAAAATTTTCAATCTATGTAGTACTTAACCTGAATTNTGGTAATCTTGTTTTCAAAGAATGCAGCTTTTTCGTCCACAAAATTTTCAATCTATGTAGTACTTAACCTGAATTTCTCTTTATATTCAAATTCGTTGACTGCTATAAACGTGTTTCTTGGCAAGTACCTATACGGCTGTCTTACACCTGCAGCTATTCCCACAAACACATAGAGCTACTATAACCGCAAAAAAAAAAAACATGTGAACCAAAATTAAACCTCATAAATGCATCATTGTTTGTTTTACTTCATAAGCACTTGTACATAATGTCTGCCTNTGTGAACCAAAATTAAACCTCATAAATGCATCATTGTTTGTTTTACTTCATAAGCACTTGTACATAATGTCTGCCTTTAGTCTTATACTTGTAGAAAATATATAAATATTTTGCATTTTTTCTGTCAGAACTTACAAGTCTAAGTTTGTGTTACAGAACTAGTCTACAAGGGTTGAATTCCACTTGTAATTACAAGTCCCACACCTGTAACTACATGCATGCTCGTTTTACAGAAACTATACAGGTGTACAGTTGTACTTGCAACTTGTAGGACTTGTAGGAATTTTATTATAGGCTCCTGAAATCCATNAAACTATACAGGTGTACAGTTGTACTTGCAACTTGTAGGACTTGTAGGAATTTTATTATAGGCTCCTGAAATCCATAAGAGCGTGAGAGGTGCTAACATAATTTGAGTATATCAGAGTCTGTCACACCATGCGAATGATAACAGGAAAACATTTTTCCTTGGCCACCACTTTTTCCTCGTACCCCTTCATGTAAAAAAAAAAAACCATCCACTATTGTCGACGAGAGTATACCACTGCCGTCTCTGCTTTCACTCTTAACACTAGAGCGCATAGATTTACTGTTATTTCATATATACTTTGAACATTGACAACTAGCGCTTTCGCACGCTAAACTTATTGAATGAGTTAATACTTTACTATCAGTTAATAGGATGAACTTCACGCTGTGTTCTCAGCTGCTCCTCCATACACTCTCCAAGAGATAGTGGCTGCATAGTGGCTCGCGGATATGTGGCGATTAGTATACCTTATCAATGTAACACTAAAATCCTTGTCTATATAATTTAAACTGTGGAATAAATTACTTAGGCTGCGGTTACATTAAATGCTTCTAAGTGTTAGAATTAGCATATATTTGTAAAACATATTTTTTTCTAATTATTTCACAGTTTTACTCAACCAACTGATGACAATGTTAATGTTACATATGGTGGAAGAATGCACAAT
>NQII01002636.1:65433-135512 GCA_002778355.1 Clitarchus hookeri | reverse complement strand
GACCTCCACACATCCACCTCGACCTCCACACATCCACCTCGACCTTCAAACATCCACCTCGAACCTGACGTGCCGACTGGATGTGATTTTCGTCTATAAACTCAATTCAGCTGTTTTTCTTGTTTAGATAATCTAGTAATGAAATTTACATTTACTACATAAAACAAAAAAAAAAGTAAAAAACACTGCTCACTAAGCCAACGGCCGAGTTTTCATAAACTCTGCTCATTTCGTCTCTGGGTACCTACTTAGCACTGTTACACAGCCCTTCCACCGGGGCGATTCGGGTTCCAATCCCGGCGTGGTTTTGTCTGATTTGGGGCCGCGTTGGCTGAGCGGTTAGCCTGTTCGCCTCCCACCAAGGGGAACTGGGTTTAATCCTCGGCTGGGTCACTCCCAGATTTTCGCATGTGGGAATCGTGTCGGACGATGCCGCTGGTCGGCGGGTTTTCTCGGGTATCTCCCATTTCTTCCGCCTTTAATTCCGGCGCTGCTCCGTACTCACTTCAATCACCCTCATCGGTTCTCGAGACCTCGCTTCTAAGAGGTTCCCAAATCTCTTCACTAACTTCACTCACTCATGTCTGATTTCTTCACACGTGAGCAAACATGACTGGCGTCGGTACTCTCGTATCCTCCGTCCTTGCATTTCGACGCTGTTCTCATCTCCATTCCACTCAAGACAATAGCTGGTAAGCGCCTTTTAAAGTTATAAACCCCTTCGACACTAACCAGCTAGTTGCGAGGTCTGCTGGCTGAAGAAAATATTACGGCGATNTTTTAAAGTTATAAACCCCTTCGACACTAACCAGCTAGTTGCGAGGTCTGCTGGCTGAAGAAAATATTACGGCGATACCCTAACTGAAATTATGCTCCGCTTTTGGAGCACAGTGGAAAATAAGCTGTGGGAAGGGGTGACATGCTTTAAATGCTTCATTATGTTACCACATGTTTCTTTTTGTTTTTACAGCATTGGATGCCTCACTTACATGACAGTGCAAATCGCATCGGCAATGAAATATCTTGAATCAAAACATGTGGTGCACAAAGATTTAGCAGCAAGGTAAGTTCATGGATAACCTTTTAATTAACGTAAAGCATTTGTATGCCAATATCGTTTGTTCTTCCTCAACACTGATAGGAAATTATATTTTTAACACTAAATATTCGTTCAACTTATTATTGAATTATAGATTTTCTTAGTTTCTTCAATTTAATTATGTTAGTATATAAGTTACTACAGAATATTTGAACCCATCATTCGTTTTCATTTCCAAATTGACTCATTTATTGTTTAACTCATTACTTGTGTTCTAAAGTAATACGGAAATAACACAGGTCATCATAAAACACCAGGGAATATTAGGCCTGGTAATTAGAATCATAAATTGCATAAAAACGTCTTTGAATTTTAAAATTTCAATCACATTTCGAATGGGGCAACTTAATATTTCAGGTACCTGGAAATAGTATGAAGGGGCATTTGGGGCAGGTTACAGTTTTGCTGAGCTGCCGAAGAAATTACTATGTTGTACAGGATGAGTATAAAAGAATACCCCAAATTTGAAGGTCCATAATATCAAAATCAAACAACTTACAACCTTGATTGACCAATCAAATGAACCGTGGAACTGTAAAGTTTGTTTACCATATCTTCATAAATGTTCAATGNTACAACCTTGATTGACCAATCAAATGAACCGTGGAACTGTAAAGTTTGTTTACCATATCTTCATAAATGTTCAATGCGACCACCATGAGCTGCCCGAACGACATATACGCGATAATCAAACTCGTTTCACGCTCTTGTCAGCATTTCCGGTTTTACGGTTTGAATGGCGTTCGTAACTCTTGGTTTGAGGGGGTGAGGGGGAAGCGAGCTCACATTCTACACGTAAATATGAAGGGGGCGGTCTGATGTTTCCTTTATGTGCCGAGAGTTGGCACTGGGAGCGTCTGTCGTCGAACTATGAGCGTGTGTTGTATGTTAGTCTGCATCACGATGGCGACGGAACAACAGAAGGCGTTCTGTGTTATTCAGTTTCCTAAATGTGAATCGGTTACGACTGTTCAATGTGAATTCCATCGCAAATACGGACGTCATCCTCCAGATAGGTAGAGTATTGTACGTTGGTTTCATCAGTTCCGTGACACAGGGTGACTTTGCAGAGGCAAAAGTTTCGGGCGGCCACGTGTTTCCGAAGAGAATGTGCAACGGATTCAACAAGCGTTCGTTCGCTATCCGAGAAAATCAACTCGACAAGCTAGCCGGGAATTGCAAATCCCTCAATCGACAGTATGGATAGTGTTGCGAAAGCGATTGCTGTAAAAACCATACCGGTTACAGCTTGTACAGGCTCTTACCCAAAGGGATAAAGAACTGAGACGTGATTTCTGCGCGTTCGTTCTTGCCCAGAACGAGATAGACGATGCCTTCATGTCTAAGCTGGTTTTTAGCGATGAAGCGACGTTCCATACAAATGNGAGATGAAGCGACGTTCCATATAATGGTAAGGTGAACCGGCACAACGTGCGGATATGGAGTCAGGAGCCTCCACATGAAACCACCGAACACAAGCGCGTTTCCCCCAAAGTGAACGTGTTTTGCTCTGTATCCAAATACACTGTTTTCGGCCCTTTTTTTTTACGAGCCCACTGTTACTGGAATCCCTTATTTGGACATTCTTACAGAGTGGTTGTTTCCTCAGTTAGAAGAGGCGGCGCGGGACTTCAGTTAGTTTTCAACAGGATGGTGCGCCACGCCATTGGCATCTAACTGTTCGCGGATAGCAGAACGAGACGTAGTTGGTGACACCAGGCTCTTCATCACTGGCCCCCAAGCAGCCAGGATCTTACCCCGTGCGATTTTTTTTTCTATGGAGGTACATAAACGATCAAGTGTTTNCAGGCTAATATTGACGACCTCAAAACGAGAATTACGGACGGCATCAGATCCGTAACACCGGACATGCTGACAAGAGTGTGGAACGAGTTTGATTATCACGTAGATGTCGTTCGGGCTGCTCGTGGTGGTCACGTTGAACATTTATGAAGACTTGGTAAACAAACTTCACAGTTACACGGTTCATTTTATTGGTCAACCAAGGTTGTAGGTGGTTTGGTTTTGATTTTATAGACCTTCAAAGTTGGGGAATTATTTTATAATCATCCTGCATATCTTATTCATGGCTACTTAAACCTTCTAAGTCGAGCTTTCAAATAAGTACCTCGTTCTTACTCTATAGACTTCAATGGACAACTGATTTACATGTAAGTTGGCAAAGGTAAAGGAAAGACATTCTGTCTCTCGATATCATAAGGGGATAGTATCCTTTACATCTTCGGTATATTTTTGTTTCGCCGTAGCTTACTTTCCAGATAAAATATTTGGAAAGAGGAGCTGTCAGGGCGTAGGGGATATTTTGACAGGTATTCGTACGGATAGTTTCAAACGTCTTGACAGTTGCGGTCCATAGCTGCAGCTTTCAGCACGGGATGGTCAGCACACTCGTGACGGGGTCATTGCGCGGCACGGTCCGGCACTCGGCACGGCCCGGCACTCTTCGGACAGGTACTAACCGTCACGAAAACTGAGTACTGCGCTACAATATGTTTCGGTCGATTGTGTGACGTATTAAAAAAAAAAAATCTTATTTATCTTTAAAGAAATTATCACCAAAAAAATTAATTTATGCTGATTGAGTTTTTCGTGTCAGCATCCTTCTAACGTTTTGGGCTGTCTATTTGCGTGTCACAGATCACATGTGAAATATAGCCATGTACACATTAGCAAAGTGGAAGTTTTCAGTGGTGCAGAGATTTCGAACAAGGAACTCGCATCGGCTTATGTTTAAGAAAAATCTACTGCCATTGTAATAACAAATGTAATTTTGTAATTATTAGTTTGTATTATGGGTTTGCACGTGTAAATTAAATTTAAGTCTAATATTTAATGTAAATAAATAACATATTTATTTTGTTTCCAAACAAATGCTTTACTCATATAGATATCACATTTTATATCATGTTGAATCTGAGAAAATATTAAAATATGCGCGACATATAGAACTGCATTACTATCTAAACCTCATTATACTAAGAGCACTGTCTTCTTCGAATTATTAATGTGTACTATTTGGTCATGTTTGGTGTACACAATTGAATATTCACTCGCGCAGTGGAATGACTGTGTTGGTACAAATACTGTGTTTATCGAACTTATGTTGTAAAAGGTGATTTAATATAAAATGTCACTGTTAATACAGCTAACCAAACGTGTATCATAATTTTGTGTATTACACATTACATTTATCGAAAACACCAAGATAGCGACATCTGGACGAGTTAATTGGCACACACCAAAGTTAAATGGGGAACAGTTTTATGTCCGTATAAAAGTCAAGAAACTATAGCGATGTTCTCATGAACGATGCAACATAAACCGTTGGTTATAAGTAGGTGTGTTGTCATCACACGGTAAAACAATATATTGAGACTCTTGGGTGGTCTTATAGAAGGTATGTGGTGGGGTAATTCAATTCGCTGTAGTGTAAGACTTATTGAAAGATGGTTTCACTGCTTGGACATACCAATAACAACAATATCGATAATGTGGGAGAATAATTCTTATCTTCTCAGTTAGTAGACATTTCATTGATATAAATACAATTGAAAAATAATTACGTGGTAGCCACAAAATATTTTGTTGTAATAACTTCACAAAATATTTTTGTGGTGAAAAGAAAATAGTTTAATGCCCTCTACTAAAATGTTATAGTAACTTAAAATAGTTTTCTGTACGCTATAAAATTGGTAAGGTCCACTCCCCCTTTTTTTATAGTGTAACCTACCGGTTTTTACCGGTGCTGTGCTTGCGAATTCTGAGAATAGAAGATACGCCTGTGTCTGTTTACGAAGCTGCTGTTTCATTTGCTTTATTTATCGGTACGCGTAAACAATTAGCCTTTACTTCGTCATCGCACGCTAAAATTACTTTTTTAATCACCTCTCTTTGTCTGCTGTGCTCTTCGGGAGCACCCAGGCTGGCCGTGCTGCCCCATCGCGACTGCGGCACGCACTGCTGGAGAGACTGCGGAGTTGTTTTTAGAATCGGTATTACCACAGCCACGCCCACATCTGATAAGCCTGTTTCCCCATGTNCAGAGACTGCGGAGTTGTTTTTAGAATCGGTATTACCACAGCCACGCCCACATCTGATAAGCCTGTTTCCCCATGTTTTTGCTTCATCTGTAACGGTAGTAAATATAAACTCGTTGTTTATAATTTGTCAGTCTCATATGAGCTTAAATCCGTTCAATCTCGTTTCAGGAATTCTCTAAAGTAGTTGTGTGGATCATAAAAAGATTTTAATTTAAATATTAAAACTAAGCAGTATGNCGTTTCAGGAATTCTCTAAAGTAGTTGTGTGGATCATAAAAAGATTTTAATTTAAATATTAAAACTAAGCAGTATGAATGAAGAAATATAAGCAAACACTTGAAAAAGCTACAATGTAGTGAGTAACCTACTTGTATAGTTTTGCTTGTTTTNAATGAAGAAATATAAGCAAACACTTGAAAAAGCTACAATGTAGTGAGTAACCTACTTGTATAGTTTTGCTTGTTTTGTTTCTATCGCGTTTAAGTATTTATTTGCGTTATGTATCACACTATCTATATGTCAGAGCATTTCAGGATCACTGAAAGAATGAAACAAACCTAGGAAATAGCTTTAGATGTTTTAAATTGCAATCCCTTTAATGTAAGATTAGACGTGTTTGGGTACCGTACCTAATAATAACACCAAACAGGAAGCTAGAGAAATAATGCATTTGTTAATATTTGTNAGACGTGTTTGGGTACCGTACCTAATAATAACACCAAACAGGAAGCTAGAGAAATAATGCATTTGTTAATATTTGTATACTAATTGAATGAACGTGACTTGAAAGTATCTAGAAGAGACTAAATTGTTTAATATTTAAAAATGAATGCCGAAAAACTTTAATCTAATTAATAAATGTTTTAGCTTAAAAATTGGCACTTGCGCCAACGTTATAACGCAAAACCACAATCTTTGAATTGAAATGAATTAACTTAGTCCACAGAACATACCCTCAGAAATTAAATTACTTAAGTAATTTAGTCTGCGAACTTAAATTATTCTGTTATATACGTGCGAATGGCATACGTCAATATGAATTACATTATGAAATTAACATGTAAAACCCAAAACCACTTCGTCAACACACAGGTGCTCAAACTACGTGTGAGGTTTGGTTGGGGAGAATTCCTTTAGAATAAAGATGCCGGAGGGAAAACCGGTACATATTTTAAAACTAAGTGCAGTGAATAGTAATTACAGAAGGAAGAAAACAAAGAAGTATTTCTATCAATGGTCTGCAATGTAATATAATCCAAGGCGGAACTAGTCCACGGTGGAACTAGTTTATAGACTATGGTTATGAAATACGTGGCCAAACTTTATGGGTGAGTTTCTTACCCTAACACGTGACTGTAAATGCCTCGTTTGTTATGTAAACGGCTTTTAAAAATTGTCTGGATTTTAATGCGTCCAAGAACTTGCCTCTCTGCATCAACAGACGACGTATTTATTTCTCGTATATGACATTTTAAAAACTTGCCTATAAACGTTATTACAATTGTTTGCATTTCTTCGCAGTACAGTAACAACTAGGGTATTCCTCCCTGAATTTAGTAAATGACGCCACAACGAGAGTAAATGGAAACCCAATATGTTTTTTTCACCGAAATGCTTGATACATTATCAACAATCTCTAATTAAATTGTGATAGGCCTAATGTATTTCTGATTACTTCACCGGTGTCCCAAATCAATATTTACACTGTTAATACGTGAACAGCAGAGAAACTATTAAAGACAAGCTTATGTGATTGCTTGTATCGGACGCTATAACGAAAATTTTGGGTGTGTGCGAATGTTAATAACAGTTACAAATTATCAAAATGTCCGCCATCAGCATCAAGACATAGTCTGCAACGCTGTAGAAAAAATGACAAACAGTAGCTACGGTTTCCGTGGGAGTGGATTCACACGCGGTCACAATCGCGTTTCTCATGGCATTCAGTGTCTGTTGCTTTGTAGTAACACAGTGTTCATCAGAGTTCCCACATAAAACAAATTTAACGGCGTTAAACATGGATATTTGTGTGGATACTCAACACTTCATTATTCACCTGCCCACAAATGTATCATCGAAGAGCGACCGTATGTCTAGATGGCAATGTGGTGGTGCAAAGTCCTGCTGAACGTCATGTAGATAGAGCTGGTGAACAGCTGGCACATTGTTTTCCTGCAACGTGGCACGGTAATTTTCACCTATCACCATTCCGTCAAAGAAGAATGGCCCTACAAATCCTCTGGCAGATAAACAGCACTACACTCTTAAACCAGGAAGACTAACTGATTGCTATATCACAATGTGGGGGATCCCATCGGCCCAGTGCACATGGTTGTGAAGGTTGGTAGTTACAGTCAATTTAAAGGTTGCCTAATTTGGCCAAACAATCACGCCAGTAAAATGTTCGTTGTCGTTGCACATATTCACAAGCCACTCACAAAATTAAACTTGCATATCTGCGTCATCTTCATCCATAGCGTGAAGTAACGTGGGGATGTAGGGCTTCCACTTTACTTGCTATAAAACTAGATGGACACTTGATTTCCTGACATATCACTCACGCGCAGCTTGCCGCACGCACCTCGACTTCCCGGGGTAACGTGCAACACATTCCCGACACGTCCTTCCTCCATTGTCGTTCTCTTCCTGCTGCACCATCCTTTCTTCACATCACACACAGTTCCGTCCCTCTCAAAGTTGTCACGTAATCGTGTTATTGTTACATGTGACGGTAGCGCAGTACCGTATTCTGCCCTCCAGGGTATCTGCATCTCAGTCATGCTCTCACATTTCCAATTACTCTTTAAAACCCATTTACCTTGTTCGAAAGAAAACCTTGTCACCTCTGCCATTTCCTCGATAAGTGTAGTGCTACCGCAAGTGGCTGGAAATTGAACTGGCAACAGCAGAATGGCTACACGCGCTCGCCCACAACCAATGTTGTCTTTATAGCGTCAAATACACTCAGTCCCATCCATTGTTCCGATTGTCTGTAAAAATGCATATGTTTTTAACGTACGAAGAGTAAAAATATTATTTTGGGACATCCGCTCTACGTCCTCGCTACTGAGTTATAGACTTTTCTCTATAACCTATGCAGCACGTAATTTAGGTTTTCATAGCGCGAAAATTTAATTTACAAGAGAAGCAAAAATATTAGGCACACCACCTGAAGACTTGCTCTCCCTATGTTGGGAGGAGGAGGCATNTAATTTACAAGAGAAGCAAAAATATTAGGCACACCACCTGAAGACTTGCTCTCCCTATGTTGGGAGGAGGAGGCATAAAAGCGTGTTCCCGTGTAGGTTGCAGATTATGTTTCGTCACTGCAGTGAGCGTAGGCGTTCTTAGTGGCCAGACGGAACACTTCTTGACTCAGTTGACATATATTTTTTGTATCAGACTAAGGAACTCTTCACTATCTGCCAAGTTGTGCTCCATGTTTTGAAGACCAGCTTGCCTGCAATAATGACGTGTTGTGCAGGAACTGCCTCGTCGGTCGGAGCTACAAAGTGAAGGTGGCTGACATAGCGATGTGCAGCACGCTGTATCACAAGGACTACACAGAGGTCGGAGAGCGACAACAGGTCCCCATACGGTGGTTGCCCTGGGAGAGCATAGTTCTGGTGAGTGATGAAACCTGTTGATTTCATGATACAGATTTTTATGTAAAAGAGAGAGAGAGAGTGAGTGAGTAAATTTGGGTGGTTCTTAATATCGAGGTTTTGAGAGCCAACGAGGGTGAAGCGAGTTGATTATGGGGCAGCGCCGGAATGTAAAGGCGGGGGGAAAAGGATATCTTTGAGTGAAGAATGATTATCTGCGTTCTGCGGCAACGGATTCCGGGGTAGGAACCAGGCGCCGACCGGCCGCCATGTTGTGACGTCACCCATCCGCCATATTGAATCCAGGTTACCTTGACTTTTGCCCTTGACCATGACCCCGTGCCCATGACCTTGGATGACCTTTAAACAAAATAATAAAACATTTTAAAAATGTATTAATAATTAGTAGAATAAATTTAGCAAATATAATTAAACAATTTATTTCAAAAACTTACATTTCCTGAGGTCTCTCCACCACCACCCTCGTTAATTTTTTATTATTTATTTAATCGATCAATTACTTGCGTTCGCTAATTANTTATTTATTTAATCGATCAATTACTTGCGTTCGCTAATTAGTTGACAGGCCTCCGCCTGTTTCCTGCCCCTTCCTCTCCATACATCTACTGACCATTTATTTTTAGTGTCGCCCATTACAGCGCACAGGTAAGTTCAAATATTCCAGTACATCAGGTCGCGGGGCATCCCCGAGAAACACAATATGTAGCCACCACTGATGAAAAAAAAACATTTTTTAGGAGACTAGGCCTCGCATAAGCAAGACGCGTCGTTTCAGCGCCAGCAATGACGATGACAGGTGTAGGTTGGTAAGACGTGCAGTATTCATGAATTGGCAGCCGTGCATAATTTGTACTTTACTCTTCCTGCAACACAAGCTGTCGATGGCGCGCGGCCGCATCGAGCCTGGGAAACAGCAGCGATCATACCGCCTACAGCAGTGACTTCACGCCAGCTGACAAGGTTTGGAATATTTCGCTATTGAAATATAAATCCTAGCATAAATATTTATTATGTCAGTCACGAGTTTATACATGCACATCAAATGCGAAACAACATAGAGTAAAATTTTTTTAATGTTTAACCCCTCACACTAAAGTCAACTTTGTAACAATCTATGGGAGAAAATAACCGCCTCACACACAAGTTGCCACAAAAAAAAAGCTTTAATATGTAAGCAATGTACATTATGGTTAGTCCGGGAAGAACTCTCCCAGACGAGTTAAAAAAAAACTTGTAACAGACCCATTAGCCGCTAATTTATCATCGTTGCACTACGAGCGAATAAATGTTTTTAATNCGAGCCTGGGAAACAGCAGCGATCATACCGCCTACAGCAGTGACTTCACGCCAGCTGACAAGGTTTGGAATATTTCTCTATTGAAATATAAATCCTAGCATAAATATTTATTATGTCAGTCACGAGTTTATACATGCACATCAAATGCGAAACAACATAGAGTAAAATTTTTTTAATGTTTAACCCCTCACACTAAAGTCAACTTTGTAACAATCTATGGGAGAAAATAACCACCTCACACGCAAGTTGCCACAAAAAAAAAGCTTTAATATGTAAGCAATGTACATTACGGTTAGTCCGGGAAGAACTCTCCCAGACGAGTTAAAAAAAAAACTTGTAACAGACCCATTAGCCGCTAATTTATCATCGTTGCACTACGAGCGAATAAATGTTTTTAATGTGAAAATATATTTAGTCTTCGTGTTATCTTCGCTCACCTTGAATTCATGGACACACTAAAAGCAGACAACTGACTAGTGGCAGACCGACCCCTCACAAGACTGCCCCCTAAATAACCACTAATAACACCTTAATTACAATTAATGACACCTAAATGACCCCTTAATGACCCACAATGACCCCTAATTACCCCTAAAAAACCCATAATGAACCATAAATGACCCAAAAATGACCCGTGATTGTGGCGTGTGTGGTGTTAAGTGCGGTACTAAGTGTGATACTGAGTGCGATGCTGATTGTGGTGCTAAGTGCGGTGCAAAGTGTGGTGCGTGTAGTGCTAAGTGTTGTGCTAAGTGTTGTGTGTGCAGTGCCAAGTGCGGTGTATGTGGTGCTAATTGTGGTGCGTTTGGTGCTAAGTGTGGTGCGTGTGGGTTGCAAGTTAAAATAAATCCCCAGTATTTTAAAATAAAATTATGTAGTCCTACCTCTAAATCTGAAAGGTAGATATTTCATTTAATAATCTCTTTTAAAAATATATATATCCAGGTCCCTCGGTATATTTCATCGCTTCCTGGGTAAACTGTACTGAACAGAGACTTTTTGTAATGACTGTATTTGCACTTTGTACTAAAAGTGCTTAGCACAATGGCGGGCCCCCACCACGCTTTCCAATTGGTCGTTGAGCAACTTGAACTTTGTACAGAGCCGCGCATATCACCATGGGGGGAGAGAGAGATAGAGAGAGAGAGATAGAGAGAGAGAGAGAGCTGCGGTCCGCTGCGACGTAAGCAAGGCTTGCCAACTGCTGCTTCGCTACGTCATCGCAGTTCTCTCTCTCTCTCTCTCTCTATCTCTCTATTGTTTCATTCTTACGTGACTTTAGGGGGGACACGGCCGTCCGTGAACTCGGTACATTTGCCAAAGTTTGCTAAAATGGATTTATTCTGACTGCAGACATACTCTCGTTCCCATAATGGTAAATGACAATTTTTTCTGGGGTATGTGAAAACAGAGTTTTCTCAGTGTGTTCACATATCGTTTCATTTTTTTTTAAATTTCCCTTTGGTATNAATGGCGGGCCCCCACCACGCTTTCCAATTGGTCGTTGAGCAACTTGAACTTTGTACAGAGCCGCGCATATCACCATGGGGGGAGAGAGAGATAGAGAGAGAGAGATAGAGAGAGAGAGAGAGCTGCGGTCCGCTGCGACGTAAGCAAGGCTTGCCAACTGCTGCTTCGCTACGTCATCGCAGTTCTCTCTCTCTCTCTCTCTCTATCTCTCTATTGTTTCATTCTTACGTGACTTTAGGGGGGACACGGCCGTCCGTGAACTCGGTACATTTGCCAAAGTTTGCTAAAATTGATTTATTCTGACTGCAGACATACTCTCGTTCCCATAATGGTAAATGACAATTTTTTCTGGGGTATGTGAAAACAGAGTTTTCTCAGTGTGTTCACATATCGTTTCATTTTTTTTTAAATTTCCCTTTGGTATATATCAGAAGACTGAAGGGTTTACACTGCGTTTCCAGCATCTGACTCTAGAAAGCACTGTACAGTTACCACCTCTGCGGATGTGATAAGAATAGGCTGGATAAGGCAACTATAGCGAACGAGCCTGCTGGGGTACAAGCCACTTCACGGCTCGGAATTTCATGCGAAATTAACTTATTTTGTAGAGGACAATTGCTTAACTGTGCACTAACACATGCTAGAGGACCGAGCGTAAAGTTTTGTATTCTCTCGTGTTTATATTCAACTAGCAGCTTATTAACAATACTTACGGGAAAATGCAGAAGGGCGAAGCAGACGACGAAACACCACGGGAATAGTATGGGTCAGAATCACAGCGGAACGCGCGAGAAGTAACTCTGCGCTGAATGACCAGAATATTACCTGCCAACATTCATATACATTTTATCAATAAATGCTTGCCATAACTAAAAATTTAATATTTTTTTACTAATGATGTTATGGAGGGTCGGTAATGTTTACAAAAACTATGTATATTAGGAGAGAAATGGTAATGTTTACAAAAAAAACTGCATATTAGGCGGGAAATGGTAATGTTTACAAAAACTGCATATAAGGAGGAAAATAGTAGTTTTTGCGAAAATCTGCAGGGTGTACCCATCAGGAGTAGATCCTTGGTCGAAGAAAAAAAAGGAGGGGGGGAGGTACTGGGGGGACGAAGTTGTGGTTTTATCCGAAAGGCGCGATGCTATGTAATGGAAGGCGAGCACCTTGATCTATGTGAGTTAAATTTACCCAAATAAGTACAAATGTTGCAAAACGTTTCCATCGAGAATATATCACATGTTTTGTAACCTGCAGAAAGGGGGTTTTCACAGCCGATTGAGCGTTTCGAGATGACCTGTTCCCTGCTGGGAATCGGACCCAGCTCACCGAGGCTGTTAAGGAATATTAACACTAGGAATCTAGGGCACCACCGTTCCCACTTAACTATAATGTTTTACAATATCAACTTTACGGATTTTAAAAAAGAAATCGTAATATTTCAATAAATTTGTAATTGGAATTTGAAATAAAACATTTTGAAATTTTAAATAAATTACTTGGCTTGTGGTTTTATTTCAAAAATATTAGTAGTACAACATTCTGTGTAACTCTCCAAATCAAACAGATGGGAGGAACGGGTTGGAGCGTCTCAACTGCAATCACAGCGGAACGCGCGAGAGGCAGTTCTACGCTGAATGACCAGGAGAAAACCTACAAACATACACACATATTCTTATCGACAAACGTTAAATAATAATACAAAATTTACATATGAAATTTAGGGCAAATTCTAATAGTATAACTTTTTTTCTTTTTCCGTGAAAAAAACCATGGAGTGACTTGTAACTCCTCATCACACCGTTATCGATTCGCCGATTACCAATTACTTTTTTAATACATTACCGTACAAAAAAACAGTAAAATTCACGTCGTACCAAAAATATTGCATACTATAATGCAATTTTTTTTACCGAGATGATTAAATGTATTGCACAAAATATGTAGGACGCAACTAGCGAAATCTTGGCGAAACCCATATACGCCTGCTCAGATGTGCGCCTGCTCAGCCTTGGGACTTGTCCTTGCGACGTGTGTACAATGCAATACCACGTACGTCACTTACGACAACAGCTGACGGCACTCTCGCTTCTTATTAGGTACGTCGCGGAATACTAAAAGGGAAATGCATTTATCGATAAAGGGCGTTGGTTTTTTTTTTAATTACATAAATTCATTTGAGACGCACGTTTATACCTTACACACACACAGTTTTTCCTATGCTCGTNGTTTTTTTTTAATTACATAAATTCATTTGAGACGCACGTTTATACCTTACACACACACAGTTTTTCCTATGCTCGTTAAAATTTAATGGCGGGTTTCCTAAACAAAGTTGGCAGCGAAAGCGGAATAATTTTTACAAGCCAATAGACTGCAGAAGATAAACTGGAAGCAAGATGACCGTAGATTAGAAACGCTCGGAAACGCACGAAGCAAATTGGCAAGACAGAATGAAAGGAAGCAGGTGCGTTTCTAGCTTATGTTGGATTTATGGAACTTCTTTCCTTGTATCACTCCGCGGATGACCTCTCTCCCTTATCCGTAGGTCCACCTCTCTTGTACTTAATATACTTTGATTTGAAGGAAATAGTGCTGTATTTGCATAATTTTTCAACACAAAAATTTAACACAGTTATGTTGTTACGAGAAATAATTTAAATTTGACATCGCTAATTTCGAATTTTTTTAAAAAGTAAAAAAAAAAAAAAAACAGAAATTCCTTAAAATTTTTATTTTTCCTCCTATTAAAACTTTCGTTGTGGTAGATCTCAACGACAGCTAAGAGGGAAAAGCTCATTGGTCGGAGAGCAGTACAATTAAATGTTCATTTCTGCGTCAGCGAATGGGGAAACGATGCAGGAAATTCCCATTGGTCATGCTCCTGTGAACTTTACCCGACGAACAGGGAAACTTTGAAGGCGATTCCCATTGGTTGAGAGGAAGTTCCGAACAAAGTTCTGACGAACGGCAATGCAGGTGGCCGCCTGCCTGTGGTGATGCGCGTGGCACTGTACAAAGTTCAAGTCACGCAAAATCCAATTGGGCATTGTAAGGGAACGGTTAGAGGGGGGGGAGGGAGACCACCGTGGTGCTAGGCCCTTTTAGTGTACTCTGCAAATACAATCACCTTTCAGTTTTGGAGGTAGGACTACATAATTTTATTTTAAAATACGGGGAATTTATTTTAACCTGCGACCCACACGCACCATTTTTAACATCACGCGCACCACAATCAGCACCACACGCCGCATTTGGCAGCGTATGTACCGCACTTAGCACCACACGCACCGCACTTAGCATCGCACTTAGGAATGCACCCACTATAATCATGGGTCATTTATGGGTCATTATGGATTATCAGGGGTTGTTATGGGTCACAAGTGACCATTAGGGGTTATTTATGGGTCATTTTGGTTCATCAGGGGTCATTAAGTCATTTATTGGTCATTATGAGTTATTTATGAGTAGTTATCGGTAATTATGGGTCGTTAAGGGGTCAATATGGTTGTTTATGGGTCATGTGTAGGTCATTATGGGTCATTTATGGGTTATTTGTGTCATTGTAGGTCATTTAGGGATCGATAAGGAGTCATTTAGAGGTCATTAGGGGTTACTTAAGACTCATTAGGGGTCATATAGGGTACAGTATTGTGAACGGTTGGTGTGCCAGTGGTCAGTTATCTGGTTTAAGTGTGTCCATGAGTTCAAGGTGCGTGATGATAAAACGAGGACGAAATATATTTTCACATTTAAAAAATGTATTCGCTCGTAGGACAACGTTGGTAAGTTAGCGGCTAATTGGTCGGTTACAAATATTTTTCAACTCGTCAGGGAGGGTCCTTCCCAGACTAACCATAATGTACATTGTTTACATATTAAAGCTTTTTTTTCGTGGCGACTTGCGTGAGAGGTGGTTATTTTCTCCCATAGATGGTTACAGATTTGACTTTAGTGTAAGGGATTTAAAAAATTTTTGCTCAATATTGTTTTACATTTTCTATGTCTGTATATACTCGTAACTGACATAGCAAATATTTATGCTAGAATTTATATTTCAAGTGCGAAATATTCCAAATCTTGTTCGCTAGCGTGAAGTCACCGCTGTAGGCGGTATGCTCGCTGTTTCCCAGGCTCGATGTGGCCGCTCGCCTTCGACAGCTTGTGTTGCAGGAAGATCAAAGTACAACTTATGCACGGTTGCCAACTCATCATTACTGCACGTGCTACCAACCTACACCGGCCATCGTTATTGCTGGTGCTGAAACGACGCGTCTTACTTATGCGAGGCCTCGTCTCCTAAAAATGTTTTTTGCTTTCATCATTGATGGCTACATATTACGTTTCTCAGGAGATGCCTCGTGACCTGATATACTGGGATCTTTGAACTAACCTGTGCGCTGTAGTGGGCGATACTAAAAATAAATGTTCATTAGATGTAGTATATTTTGGAATGGGGCTGGAAAGGGGCGGAGGCCTGCCAACTAATTAGCGGGTGCGAGTAATTGATAGATTAATAACCAATAAAAATTAGCGAGCGTATTAGTGGAGAGTCCTTCGGAAATATAAGTTTTTTCAGTAAATTCTGTAATAATAATTTCTAAAAAATTCAAAAGTTTCTAAAATAAATTTTTAATAAATGTTTGGAGTTTTGTATATTTTTTTAAGTTTTTTTATTTTATTTTTGGGTCCAATGTCATCCAAGGTCATGGACACAGTGTTAAGGTCAAGGTCACCTGGATTCAATATGGTGGTTGGGTGACGTCAAAACATGGCGGCCGGTCGACGCCTGGCTCCTACTACGGAATCCGTTGGCTCAGAATGCATATAATTATTCTACTTTCGAAAAAACCGGCCGACAAGCGGTTTCGTCCGGCACTATTCCCACATGTGAAAATCCGGGGACGGCCTCACCGCCAATCAAAACCGGGTCGACTTGGTGGAAGGTGAGTAGTGTAATCACTACACAACCGCAGACCCTAATCTACGAGATTTCTTCCAAAGCTCTGACGGCCAAACAAACAACATTGTTGATGTTTCCGTAGTCAAAATTGTGAGAGATGTAAGATAGCATGGATCGAAAGACAGATATTTTTTATTTTTAAATTTACGATTTTACAAAACTAAACGTATTGCCAGATTTATTCACGGTAGATCCCTTCATTGGTTTTTATTTTCGTTATTAGCTGGGATAAAATTGTCATCTTTAGCCAAGAGTTACCAAAGCACTTCTGTAAAAATTGCCAAAAGCTGTCTCGAAAATCTACAAAACTGTTAACTATGCCTTACAAAACAATTCGAAGTTATGACATAATAAGGAATACTTGACAAAAATTAACTTATCTAAGAAATGGCTTCATCCTTACAAGATAAGGGCAAGTCTTTTATGACTCTAAATTTTTTAGAAGAAATATTTTTAAATCCTTATTAACCTTGGTTTTAACTCATCTCATTACCGTGTAATACAAACCTAAAAAACGGCAAAATTTTAGTGTAACTCTAACGCAATTACTGCAAACAAAATTTAATTTACGATGTTTTAGCTACTTTACAATCTGCAACTAGCAAAAATTTAATTTATAAATACCAAACCTGTAATATCTTATAAATTTGCCTATTGAGGTAAGCTATAAAATTTAAACTTCCAAGAATGTATAAGTAATATGAAAATGGATAAATCTGTCTATGGGAAGACACTTTGTTCTGATGTCACTCAAATGGCATCATAGGGACTGATGTTTACTATAACTCAAACAATAATCGATATTCTCGCATTTACAAAACTCTGTTACCACTATGTCACAACGATTCTACTGGGATTGTTCCGAATACAAATTGTTATTAAAATGTTTTACCATGGATAGATTAAAAATTTATTGTTTAATGTAAGCTAAACCGCGCTAAATATCTGAGCAAAAGAGAGCGGCATTTATTTCAGTTTTATTCATAGGTTCTTTATCAGTGGAAAACAAATTTTTACCGTTTATGTTAAGATTGTTGAATACCAAGCCATTTAGTATTGGAATATGGTAGTGTTGTATCAAACGCCATAACATGTTTACAGAAATCCCGGCATAAAGGTAATTTGTTTAGTTGTAAATTTTCTATTTATATATGTAGAATGAAAAGTAATGAGGATATGGATTAAAGAACTAAAAAAAAAAAAAAGTTTTATGTGCTACGGAAAGGCGTGATTTCAGAAAGAGAAAATCAAGAACTGAATGCAAATTACCTAGTATATTGTGATGGGGTTTGTTTTCTCGACTATAAGTTTTAATAAACAAAACCATCACACACCGTAATTAGTTGATACAATCTATAGTTTCCGAATAACAATAGTTAACCATTTTTGGAATAAGAAAGTGTGGAAACCACAAAATCAGTACATATGCGAAAATAATGGTTCTAAAATTTATTGAAACATGCAGAATTGTATAATAACAGATTTAAAAAAAACCTCTTAATTTTATTTAAATTCCGTTTTGGTACGAAATAAATTACTTTATTAAAAACTGAAAAAAGGGTTTTTTTTAGCATATAAAATTTCAATATTATAGAGTTCTAGATATTTTTAAAATATTTTCAAGGCAATAATTTTTTTATTTACTGCTTTTATGGTTTATATCCTTAGCATTTTCCTGAAAAGTTGGACATTTTTAGGTCGAAAACAACAGACTGTATCAACTGTTGTTGTACGTGAGTAACCAGCATTCAAATATCTTGCCAATAAATCTAACACCGCCAACATATATTAATTATTTATAATCTGTTCTCAATTTTGTGTTCCTGGAATTCTCATACTGCAACAAGTATCCATAGACCTTAATGAACGTACGTACTATGGGCGGGTCTTCCCCGTGTTACAGGCCGTCCAGCGTTCTTCTTGAATCTTCACTAGCCTAACTTCATACACTTAATACAGACATTGTACACCCCTGTTTGTGTAGCTGTATCCCTACCTTTAGTTCCAGCAGCGAGGCGGCACTTCAAAATAAATGGTGTTTAGTTGAGCCTGGATACCTCGTCTGCATAAGCCACATTACTGACACCCTGCATTGTTTCTTAGCAAGAAGTATCAACACTGCTTGGCGTCCGACGTGAGTTCAGTGTCATCATTGCGATGGGACTAGTAACACGCAAACTCCAATCTAAGTAATGTGTACACAAACAGCGCTGTTTCTACTAACAGTAACTAATAGAAGCACGTCTGTAACAAACAATAAAACTTCTATGGTATAGTGACCAGTGTCCTACAACCTAATCATATACAAGTTACTTACATACCTTATAACATATGTTTACATGGCCTTCTTTGTAATATTTTGAGGTTTACTGACCATACCAATGTTATTTTTGCTAATGAATGGAAATAAAGGACTAACAGTTTTGCTATAAATGAATTATTCTTGGTCCATAAATGAGAACGAAACCTTAGTATTAAAAGTGTTCTTGGGGCGAAGATTTATGTGCTGTGCGGGATGAAAGTAGTACCCATGCTAAGGGGAAAAAAAACAAACATATATGGGCACGTGTTTAAATCTCACCGTTATATGAAATCCAGCATGTTGAAGCTACGAATACAAACCTGTATGTATATCACGTTATAGCAAAAATTAATATATTGTCTGGGAAGAGCGATGTGTAATTCACGTAATTTCCCCTCCTGATAATTTTTTTTTTTGTTTCAGAACCGTTATACGTGTGCAAGTAACTCGTGGTCTTTTGCTGTGACTGCTTGGGAGATCATGAATCTAGCGCGAGAAAAACCATTTCAACAACTCACTAACCAAGAAATCATCATGAATGCCGACCAGATGTACTACGGAGAAGAGCAGAAGGTGCGAATTTAGTGACTTATACCTAAATAATGATCAAGAGCAGAAATATTGTTTTCTAGATTTTGAGGATATTTAGTGACATTATATTAGTGGCAGCTTGAATAAAAATTCCTAATGATCTGCAAAATAACATTCGTGATGTTTTTTTTAGCGTTAATATAATTATCTTAATTAAAAATATTTATTCGTACTAATTAAAATAATATATTACTTAAAAAGAAATTTAGTTTCAACTAAATTGTTTACTGAAGTCACAGAAATAGCAGATTGCATTTGTTTGAAATCTAATAATTGGTCCACATAGTTATTTTGAATTTAAAATTTGTCTCAGAAATAAAATTAAAAGACTGGAAACCACTTAACAAATTTCCAAGAAATATTCTCCATGGCATTCATTAACAATTATTTCGATCCGTATCCTAAGGTATTATTTTTTTTTTATTCTGACATTTGTATAAAAAGTAATATAAGTTAAAAATTTCTATAGCTGGTTTTATTAATTTTGAAAAGTCAGTTTCCTCCATTCTCTTACATTTTCCAGACTATTATTTTTTATACCACAACAAATAAAAGGGTGTAATATAAAAAAAAAGTAGAACATTTTAGGCTGATAAACGTTCTTAAGTAAATGTCGTCTTTTTATTTCATTCAGAGTGACATGTTGTTTTTTTTTTGTTTTTTTTGCCTGCAGGTGTTACTTCCAAAGCCTGTTGTATGTGCACCGGATATTTACGAACTTATGTGTGAATGTTGGAGAAGAGATGAAGACTTGAGGCCTACTTTCAAGGATATCTACGCAATTCTGAAACGGAAGATAGTGGGATACCGCCCCGGGGACTGAAAATGAAGAAAGTCTAGGAGGCAAAAATTTGGAAAATATTTCCCTTTAACAGTACAAACACGTTTCCTTGGTACGCATAGGTTGCAGTGTCTGTTCTTCTGAGAACGCCGTACTATACTGTCTTGGTCACTTTAACATTGGATATCTACCTCAGAATGGGGAAATGTCCATATCTAAATTACACTTTGTTTTTCTTTTCATTTCTGGAGATATACGTCCGTATCACTGCTGAGAAGACAAAGTGCCCGAATAATGAAGTAATTGATCTAATATTCCCAAATTTCCCAAATACCTAAAAGTATAATTTTCTCAGTCCTGACTAAAAAGCTTATTTTAGTCCATGCATAAATACTCAGCCTCCTACCGAAGCATTTAAACAATGCTTAAATGCCTTTTATAAAATTATATTAAGAGTGGAATAGAAGTATATTTAGAAATGTGAGCTCGGTCATACAAATTTCTATGTATATCACAAACGTATTATGAACACTGAGCCAATGAGTAAATGTGTCTAAACCCTCATGATTCCAGAAAATTGCACATACACAGAAATGACGACTATCTTCAGAAGAGACGAAATAATGACCAACTAAAAAAATGTGAGCTTAAATTGTTAACATTTTTAACGTCCGCTACTCAACGACTGCAAAGGCTGACGTTTGTGCTAGCATAATTTATGCTTTTGCTCCTTATAATATCCACTGTCAGGAATAAATCGAATCCTAGGATCACGTACAGTCAGACGAACTTTGTATTCTTTATTTATGACGTGCGTCCATGGGATGTTTGAAAAGAGCTAAAATAAATCCCACATAATTCCTTCATTTTTTATCCCGTGTTGATCATATCGGCAAGTTTACTTCTCCAAAACTTTTGTGTATTACGCATGAGTACAGAGCAACCTAGGTCATTAGTGTATATAGCAATTCATTCTGTAGAACTTAACTCCTAAGAAATAGAGAGCATTACTTGGATGGAGTTCTTGTGTAGACGTTATAACGTTATTGTTTATTTCTTCACCGCTCTTCCACTGTTCTTTTAAATTACATTTTATACTTGATGTAGTGTACAGATATGAAAATTAATTAAATCTGAAGCGAATTTTTGAACAACGAATTGAAGAAGATTTGTGGTCGCTGCTTGTAAAAGAAACTGGGAGATTTATGAAGTGTATACGGGTATCTTTTTAAGAAAAACGAGTGTGGTGACATTTTTGGATACTTAGTAAACACTTTCTGTACTTGTTACAAACATTTCTTTGTAAAGCAGTTGCCAAAGATTTTATTGTAACTCTACAGCTGAAATATTGTATCTTTACAACACATTGTTTTATAAAAAGAACAAAATGGTTTATGTGGCTCAGCCTACAAGTATATTTCTTTAAATTCAACATTAGTGTCACTCATACACACCAAACTTCTGTGAAATTTACTCTAATTTATTTGTAGTGTTACAAAAATATCTTTTGCAACTAGTTTTCAAAGATTAGAGTGTACAAATACAAAAAAAACTTACAGTGTGGATAAATTTAGTTTTCCACTTTGCATCAAACATTTATCGACCTCTATTTTTTTTAAGATATAAAAAGCAGCAAACGATGTGTGGTACATACTACAGGATACTCAAGGAGAAAATTATAATTTCTTTTCCTTTGGAGGTTAAGCAGTGTTTCAGGATTGCAAGGCTGATCTTTGGGAAGTCACATAAATTTCAGGAAAGCATCCTCTTACACTATAACTACCATTTTATTATCCTGTACGATTACTTATCCAATATTGTAGTCATTAAATCTAGACCAGTATCTTTCGAAACATATCCCTTCTGTCGAACGGTTATCCCCAAATATAAATTTTTCCATTTACTTCTTATACTAATACTGCATTCATCCTGAGACACTTAATTTTATCTCTGGCCCTAATCACGTTTTAAAAACCAATTCATTTTAAACTCTACTATCTTTATTATTTTAATTAATCGCTCCATTTACCATGCGAGGACCTTTTAAACGTGACAAATATGGCACTACACTATTTATTTACATTAACTCTAATGCTTGTGAACAGTCTTAAGACTATTTTCATATTTCGTGTACCCTTTTAAATATATAGGTGTCTATCATTATTGCACTTTTCCCATTGTTGCACATCTTTCTATAGCCTCTGTCACAATGTCAAATTTTTCCATCAAATTACTTTCAATAAGTTTGGTCAAATAAAGTAGAACAGTCGTGACGTCAACGAAACGTCATTAACGTCGCCATATTTGTCTGGAAATGTTTGATAGCTCCAGTTTCCATCAAAAATTTGAATATTGTACTGGCTCTAAAATTTCTTCGATGTTTCACGGGCTCAGCTAAACATAATCATGCTTTACAAAAATGGCCTTTTCCATCGTCATGTAAATTGGTAAACAACAGCTGAAAACTAAATAAGGTTTGGTGTACGGGAACCAGAATTTATAGGTCCGTCTGAATCTTTAAGTAAGCAATATTTCATATATCCAAAAGATGTTGCAATATTTAACATGTATTTCCCAAATGTAATTAAAAACACAATAGTAGAATTTTGTCCAACTCGTATGTACGGTTGCACAGTTAAGAACTTCAATAAATAATTAAAGGCAGCTTTGATTTAATTATAGAGTATTACTTTCTCAGACCTCCGAGGTGAAATCGGACACAAAGAACGAAAGAATTTATATAGTTTTTAGTATTATGTTAAATCAACTTACCAACCGAGTGGCAGAGATGTCTGTTGAAAACAATATTTATACATATTGAATCATATTCAACAATTTATCAGAATGGAGTAAACCTTGAACATTAAAATAAAAATTAATTTCCATTTAGTAAAAATAAACTACTGCCTTCCAAAATCAGCAATCTCCCCGACAACCTATACAACGAGGTTCGCTCACAGAATAAAAATGAATGAACTATCGCACATAATGAAAACGATCATTGACTGAATAGTGTGCAAATAAAAATGTATGACGTTAACCTGCCTATATCGGCTTACAAAAACTACTAATTTAGTTGACGTAGGTTACCATGAGCACCACAGGACTCGAGAATGGTGCATCACATTGGCTTCCTTCCTCCTGTGACTACATCATGAATACTGTACTAACTTAGAGGCCGCAGTGGAACAGTGGCCAGAGCGCTCACCTTCCACCAAGGCAAACCGAGTTCGATTCCCGGCAGTGTTGCGTCCAGATTTTTTCACGTAAGAATCTTGCCGGATGATGCCGTTGGTTGATGGGTTTTCTCGGGGATCTCCCGTTTCCCTCTCTCTTTCATTCCGGCGCTACTCGATAAGCACCTTGCTTCACCCTCTTCTCTAGAGACTGATGTTAAGTGCCACCCAAACCTCTCCACTTCACTGTATAGGCTATTCACCGTAAAGTGAGCAATTTTCTTTCAGCCATTTTTAATCCTTTAACATTCTTTTTAAATAAATTTTTTCATTTAAGTAATAAACACGGTATGTTTAATCCACCACACTCAGAAGTTAACGCCTAAGTTTACAATATAATATATTTATTGACTATTATTACAAATGAGAGGGCTTTCAAAAGTGCTCACTTAACCGTGAATGTCCTATAACTAACACAATTAGCTTTACGTTTTCCAAGTAATGTATTCTGACAACTTATTTATTGTAGATAATAACCTGCATTTTTACTGAAATTAGGTAAACTGTAAATCGAACTAAAGGTTCAGGCAGGATTTCTGTAAATAGTGGGTAAATTCTACTACTGAGAATTCCACTTATTCCATAGGTTGTTGTTTGACCTTCTATGATTGGAAAAACTCCACATCCCCTTGTTTTGAATATTGTTTTATTTGAGTATTGAATCCCCGTACTTTTATCAATGCACAAAAGAAGTTGTGCTAATTACATACATTTGCCGTTACACAAAAATTACTTTAGAAACATCACACACGGACGTAAATATCTGTTGAAAATTCTACAGAACTTCTCATGTAATGTTAAAAATCGCTGCCAAGTCGTTTCCCAAGCTTTTTTAGATTTCTGTGAGTATATAAAAATATTGTCTCTCATGCCGAAAATAAGCTTTAGAAAAAAAAACAAAAAGTTTCTTAACTTTGTCCATAGGGTTATTTTTTTGCAGTGAATACAGCCCATTAAATACTCGCAGACATCTTGCAATTTAACTTTAAAGATGGGGTTTTAAGTATGCAGCTTGAAATGCCTTGAGAGAATGGTTACCACTTTAAATNGTCCATAAAATACTCGCAGACATCTTGCATTACCATTGCAATTTAACTTTAAAGATGGGGTTTTAAGTATGCAGCTTGAAATGCCTTGAGAGAATGGTTACCACTTTAAANATTGCAATTTAACTTTAAAGATGGGGTTTTAAGTATGCAGCTTGAAATGCCTTGAGAGAATGGTTACCACTTTAAATTACTAACATACCGAGTCATTTAACCTGTATAGTCCTACAGAAGTTGGATAAACACTATTTACTTAAGAAATTAAGTTCGTGTTCCCGTGTATGACCTAAATGCAAAAGCTCACTTGACTTCATATGGATATTAAACAATCTTAGTTATTGTTCCTTATTTTCACCAATATTTTCAGTTATTTCCATTGTATCAATATTAGCTATTCAACTCACCCATTCAGTCATAAAGACTCTTATTGATGACTTGCAAAAAAATTGGTTATAATAATTCTCAACCTCTTTTGGCGTCAAAAATCTTCCAGTTTCTTTGAAGTTCTATGTTATTTGATAAGTAGTCGAAAGTATTTCGTAAGTATCTGTAAATGATAATAGCAAAAACTTGCTCATATCTATTTTTGTATCATGCTTGTCTTTTCTATAAAAACAAAGGAATCTATTGGAAATGCTCTGTTAAATGAAATTGTATTCGTGAATCATAATAAAGAAGTTATAATAAAATACAAAAATAGAACAGACAATTTTTATCTATTTTACTACTGTTTTTGTTTATATGTGTGAAATTAATTTCTTTAAATCTCGTTTAGGAATCAGAAATTCTGGAGTTTACATCAAACAGCTAAGTAAGCCTTCAAGCTACGTACATTATTACATATAATTGCAACATGCTCAGTCCTGACAATAAAAGTGATAAAAACTACTGTAATATGTAAGTATGCTAGAGTATACAGTATTACAGAGACTGCCTGAATTTTAGTCTCTATAGAAAGTGTTCATGCTCTTTTGAGTTATGGTACAAATTACGACCAAGTTTATTTATTATGAAATGGTGGGGTAGCTGTGAAATTATTAGAGAAGCATATATTTTACCATTTTTCTTATTCTTACACTTATATGTAACTTCTTTAAAAAACAGAAAGAAAAAAAATAATATTCACAAATGTTTACATAACGTATTTGATTTACCATTTAAGATATGGAACTAATTTCCCACTGTCTTTGCCAACTTTACTGGGCGCATGGCAGTCAGTGTTCCCGTTAAAATATATGCAGGAAGGGGCAGTAAGATTTTTCAAAAGGTTGATTTCCAAAGTGCTTACTTTACCATGAACATCCTTTGACATTATGGTTCCAATCTCCTGCTACATCAAAGGTGTCATGATATTCTCCTGGCAGCCATTCCCTATACTGAGGTGTTTTCAATAATCAGTCATATGTTGGAGAGAAAAAGACCAGAGTGGTATTAGTAGACTTACGACCTGCACTAGCCATGTCATCTGCGCGTCAACCCTACTCACACCACGGCAGCTCAGGCATGCAGCACCGTACATTTCTGTAACAACATTTGATCATCCAGAATCGGCACTGCACATTGTCACGTTGCACACCGGAACGATGCATAGGCAAATGGTTTCAGTTGTAACCATGCCTTTACAAATAATTTATCTTAAACCATTATTATAGCACCTAATAACCAAATTAACTAAATATCGTTTTTGAAACTCTACAAGACATAAGATTGTAACCTGTCATTTTTAGGCGTTCTTTAATAAGCTCTAGTAACAAAAACTGTTGTATTTAAGAATACGCTAACATCTGACTGAATACATCTCATACAGTACTATGATCATTTTAAATATGAAATGTTAAGTTCCATTTTTTCAGCTGTAAGCCTTTCCCAGAAATGAAAATAATCAGCTTTTTTTTNTTTAAATATGAAATGTTAAGTTCCATTTTTTCAGCTGTAAGCCTTTCCCAGAAATGAAAATAATCAGCTTTTTTTTTTATTGTTGTAAAAAATAAATTAAAGTTCATTAGGTGCATTAATAATAGGAATCATATAATAAATGTGTTATGAATCAGTTAGTACAATAAAAATTTTGCATTCCGAATGCATTTACAGGCTGTGGAAGCCGTACTACAGGAGATAAACAATACAAATATGATTCAACGAAAGAACTCTAAACATACAGAGAATGGATACTAAGCGAAAATTAATTTAATTAGTTGCTTATGAATGGGGAATTAATAAAATTTACTGGAATCTGATTCTCAGAATACTGAAATGTACTGGAAATCAGTATAAATATATATTAAATTAGTGAAATCCAGTTTAAGTGGAGCAATTATCGCAGAAGAGCAATCAATTTTCACACATTCCGATCTACTTTCACTGTATGAATTTAAGTTTACAATAAATTTTTTGAAACATTTTGGTTTCTTGTTCATTTTTACAATTACATTCGTTAGGAGATATGTATCTGAATTTCGTTAGAATCTTAATTTACCACTGTAATTATTATTAATTATAATCTCCCTAATATATTGAATTATTTTTTCAAATACTCATCTTTCTCCGGGATTAATTCCTAAGCCCGCAATATATTTTAGTGTCTTACAGAATTCCCTGTATTAAACAATAACTTGTGTTTCATTCCCTCTTCTTTCCGTTTCGAAAAAAAAATTCGTTTTAATTTATTTACAAATATTTGCATTTTTATTGTTTATGTAATTAACATTGTTTGTCTGTATTACGATAAGTGTAAACGTCATTCAAGTGACAGATTTAAATAACATTACAAAAATTGTTTTTCTTTCCTTTATTTAATACGATAAATAAAACAACGAACTAAACAGTTTATTTTGGGATGAAACAATACAAGCACAAAATATACCTTATTAGATAACTCAGGTTTTTTTTGTAATCCATTTTCCTAGCACTAATTTTTCTTATATTCGGCAACAGTAATTAATGTAATAGAATTTCCAGTTTTTTTAATGTTTTAAATATAAAAGGGGGATAGAATACAGAGGTTAAGTTTCCCACATGTGACCACGCAATAGGGATATTGAAACTTGCAAAAAATACTGCAATGTAGCAAACAGCAAAATTTACTCAAATATATTGCATTGGGACACTGGCCATGATAAACACTATCTCCGGTCTAGCTGAAAGCGTTATATATCCGTCACCGAGTGTTTATTCTCATTGTTTTAAACAGGATCACAATAGAGGGCTCATTTTAGCAGGAAACGCCTTCATACGACTGTCAAAAACAATTTATCAATAAGCATGGGTCTCTAAATTTCGATGCGGACACAACATGACTCTTAAAAATACGCCAGCTTTACAAAAAAAAAATTAAGTAAAGCAAGTGAACTCAGTTTTTTTCGATTTTAATTTCAATGACGTTGTTAATACCGTTGAATTGCTATCATAAATTAGAGGTGTCCAATAGGCAACACGTGCGGTTTTTCCTGATACCCTGGTTTAAGGAGTGTTATATCATTTTTGTACCAACAAAGGGTTAAGACTGAAAAAGTAGTTTTAAAAAAGCTGTGATCAAATTAAATTGTTCTCGTTTTTAACGGGCGCCGAAACGAGCCGCTCGTATCTCGTCCCACCGTGACGTCACACTGAGAGAAAGGTTTTGTCCCAGACAATAAAGTATTCGTTTGTATAGAATCAAAAATTGTATCAGGTTGCCCCAAGTAAATATTTTGTTCTGTAAACAAAACTTGAAAAAGAACTAAATTAATTTCGTTCGTTTAACAAAATACTCGCTTGAATTAACAAAACACGTGTGTTGGGGCCCAAAGGAAATTAAACTGTCAACAAAATATATGGTTGAATCAACTGTATGTATTTGTTTGGCCACTCATTTGATTGCCTTCATTCGGAAATGCAGTTCGAGTGTGTGTTTGTATTTTTTGTGACAGTAAAGGCAGTGACAGAGTTTGTTAGTGAATTTATTTGATGCTTAATAATTGCACAAACATCCCAATACAACAAGTTGAGCAGGGAACTAAAAAGTAGAGCTGTAAAACTTGAAATAATTATTTGCGCATGTTGTGCAGCATTGCATATTTAAAAACATTCTAATTTACAAGTGGTCACTTTATCTGTGGTTTGTTAGGGCGAAGCGCTCAGACGCGAACGACGAAGGTTCTAATCTCGTTTGAGTTTACACTTCGTTTAATATTAACAGAAACTATTTAATGTACGTAGATCCAGAACGAATATTTAGGCACACGAGCCAAATTTTTGGTTTTGGCTAACCGAATAACAACAACAGAATAATTTATTTACAACAACAAAATATTACATTACCGTACTACAAGTGAAGTGAAGATAATTTCGCGGCTCTTAACAGCGAGGTCTTGAGGGCCAACGAGGGTGATTGAGGTGAGTATTGGAGCAGCGCTAGAATGAAAGGGCAGGGGAAACGGGAGGTACCCGATAAAACCCGCCTACCAGCGGCATTGTCCGGAACGATTCCCACCCCTATGGTAAACTTTGTTTGATTCAACTGAACCTTTCGCTGAGTGAATCGCCACGTCGGGCCGTGGCAGATAACTCACGGAAGTCGAGTTGGATCTCGCGCCGGACATGCTGTATCGCTCCGCGTCTTACGGCGAGAAAGGGAGTGAAACGGGAGCCTCCCTCGGAAACTCGGGAAGATCTCTTTCTTAAAGTGTGCTGTGCTCGTGTTACCGCTCTCCTGGGAGGACACCTGCCACCCCTCCGTGCACCACTCACACCACGCCGTGAGATGTCGACCCACGCACGTCGGTCGGGTCAGAGACGTGCTCTGGGGCAATCGGCGAGCATCTGACTCGGGCCGTATTTCTTCTATTTTACTCTCAGTAGCTGAGACTGCTAACGTCAGCTCATTCATTTACTGAGGCTACTGACGAGTCGCTGTCGATCGGTGCTTTTGGGACTGCATCTCCTGCTGACATCACTGATGTACAGTTGTTAGGGCAGCCTCAGCAGTTTCAGACTAACAATTATGACGGTGATAAACTATAATAACCAAGAAACTTTTGTATTGCTGTTATCTGCTAAGGATGCGAAGAGAGAAAGGATGTATTAGTTTTCAGATATTTTTCACCTGAATTGGATATCCATACAATAATTTTTANCCGTGCACCACTCACACCACGCCGTGAGATGTCGACCCACGCACGTCGGTCGGGTCAGAGACGTGCTCTGGGGCAACCGGCGAGCATCTGACTCGGGCCGTATTTCTTCTATTTTACTCTCAGTAGCTGAGACTGCTAACGTCAGCTCATTCATTTACTGAGGCTACTGACGAGTCACTGTCGATCGGTGCTTTTGGGACTGCATCTCCTGCTGACATCACTGATGTACAGTTGTTAGGGCAGCCTCAGCAGTTTCAGACTAACAATTATGACGGTGATAAACTATAATAACCAAGAAACTTTTGTATTGCTTTTATCTGCCAATGATGCGAAGAGAGAAAGGATGTATTAGTTTTCAGATATTTTTCACCTGAATTGGATATCCATACAATAATTTTTAANGATGCGAAGAGAGAAAGGATGTATTAGTTTTCAGATATTTTTCACCTGAATTGGATATCCATACAATAATTTTTAACAAATTAATCTCCTTATCTCGAAGGGCGTGGCAGACGCCATTTTATCTTCTGCTATGGCACTGCCGACGATTGTCCCGCCACTGAGAACACTGATAGGCTGTTGGCGTTCCGAAAAGGTGCAAGGATATGAATTAGCATGCAGTTTTTTCGTCGTGATGCGTGTACACGTGGGATTTTAAGCAGTGGCCATATTATTTTATTGGTGGAAAGTCTGTACGAATGCGTAATACAGGCAACTATCGTAGTTTAGCTCCTGCCAGATGGCACGTTTTAATGTACGACAGTCTGAAAAGGTCGTCTTTAACAATACTGGAGTGCTAAAAGATTATATCTATGGCGTGCGTGATATCCCATATCTGGGATATGTTATATTTTCATTGGTAAATACATAGGGAAAAGTTTAACAGCTTCATAGGAAAAGGCTAATTTCAAACATGCTGCAATGTGTCAGATAGACAACCGCCTATAGTGAAAATTTTTGAAAGCATGTCTTTTGCCTTTTTTCTGCTTACTGGATTTACTTCCGCCGAATATAATACACCGCGGGAGTTTAAAATTGCAACACGAAAGACGCATCTGAAGGACACAATATTTGGGGAATGCGTACAGCAGGGTAGGATAATGATGAGATTAGTTGTTCAGTCGAGCCGCGCAGCACGTGCGCCAATGGCAACACTTAGAAGTGTTACATACGCAGAGGTTGGGGAGATGCTGAGTGCTGATGGCATAGTATTTTCCCGCCCGTCTGTGTGCACAGATGGATTACCCTACCACCAAATTGGTTCCCGCTTTGGAAGATATGCAGCCATAGCGAAGCGGATATAGGATAAATGAGTCGAGGAGGGACGGGCTGAGGAACGTGCAAAAAGCCAACGGCCCCGTCGCACCAACGAGTGCGAGGACAGACATCCGGTGCGCATGGTGATTACAGACTGTACACAGCAACATCGAACAACCTCGCTCAGGAGTTCAGACATGTAACACATCAACCTTTGTTCTCACGGAAGGTGCATCGCCGACTGCAGAATCAATGCATTTTGCTCAGGCACCAATTACTACGGCTGCTACTGACCGTTCGGCACAGGCGCTCCCAGCTGCAATAGTGAGTAAAACATCGTACCTCAGTGACGAATAGCATTCCAATGTCTTATCCGACCAATCCCGCTTCTGCTTGCAGCGCCAGGATGTTCGCATATCGCTCAGCAGCTGGAGTTATGGTGTAGGGGGCCATCGGATACCAGTCCTGCTCTCGCCTGGTCCACATTCCTAGTATGCTGACCAACAACTCTTACATCGCGGAGGTGTTGGAACCTGTTGTTTCGCTCTATCTTCAGGGCCAGCCTGGGGACATGTACAGGACGACGAGTTACCGCATGTGGCACACGTCGTCCGACGGTTTCTGGATGACGACCGTGTCATCCTGCTTCCTTAGCCCGCACGTTCACCTGATCTCCCACTCATTGAGAGCGTGTGAAGCATTGTCGGACGACAGTTGCCCTGCCACAGGAAACCCGCGGCCACAACGGATGAACTTTGGGCACTCATCGAAATGGTATGGGTGGAGATAACCCCAGACGGACATCCAAAGTATCTTCCTCTCAACGCCGCGTCCTGTAGTGGGGCCACACAGTTATGATTACACCATNGAGATAACCCCAGACGGACATCCAAAGTATCTTCCTCTCAACGCCGCGTCCTGTAGTGGGGCCACACAGTTATGATTACACCATGTTCTGTACGTCATACTGAACTGCAAGGGCGATCATGTCACCTGTGTATGATGGGTAGTCTGTCCAATAAATCTGCTTGTGACAGCTCACGTCTTTCTTGATGTTGCAGTTTGATTGGCCAGCAGTGTATTCAACATTCTGATGCTCCGATCAAGTCATACTATAAAATTTTCGCAAACGAATGTGTTTTTACTGTTGAGTAATTTATTACCCCAGTTTAGGTAAACCAAAAAGAAACTAACAGAAAATAATTCAAGTGCCCACATTGTTTGACGATATAAAAGTCTATACTTCCTTTAGAATATCCCAGCGGAAACACATTTATTAGAGTTTATTTCGAAAAATTTTAAAATTAAACAATAAATAGCAGCGAGTGATCCTGCTTACGGACCAANCATTTATTAGAGTTTATTTCGAAAAATTTTAAAATTAAACAATAAATAGCAGCGAGTGATCCTGCTTACGGACCAAGACTTGAATTTTTAGCCTACTTTACGAGGGAAAGACGGGCTTATGCAATCACCTGGTTGTCTGTCTGGAATGTATGTCCCCCACCCCCTAATAACTTTTAACCCTCAAGCCAAATTTCACCAAACTCGGCCCACATGTAGTATTTAGTAACTAGATCCCATATTTATTGTTTTAGATCAAGCCAGATAGTTATTTTAAAAATAGCGAAATTTATTAAAATTTAGGGTATTATGTCATATCCCTATTAAACTTCATGTACTGATTTAAACCAAATTTGGTAGATTGATAGTGAATGATAAAATCATTGAATTTAGAAGGTGATAATGCTATTGGGACGCCATTTTGAAAGATAATGTAACATGAAAAAATGATGATTTCACATTATACCCCGGTAACTACAAACCCGATTCCTACCAAATTTGGAATATGAATGATAATATTTTAGACCATGTTAATTTGCGCAATATAAATGGGATACGCCCTTGATAGCGCCACATTAAAAATAATGATTTTATGTGTATCTCGAGAAAAAATCAACCCATTCCTACCGAATGTCGCAGTCCCCTAATACGACAGTAGTGCATTTAAACTGACATCATTTAATAANCATTTATTAGAGTTTATTTCGAAAAATTTTAAAATTAAACAATAAATAGCAGCGAGTGATCCTGCTTACGGACCAACACTTGACTTTTTAGCCTACTTTACGAGGGAAAGACGGGCTAATGCAATCACCTGGTTGTCTGTCTGGAATGTATGTCCCCCACCCCCTAATAACTTTTAACCCTCAAGCCAAATTTCACCAAACTCGGCCCACATGTAGTATTTAGTAACTAGATCCCATATTTATAGTTTTAGATCAAGCCAGATAGTTATTTTAAAAATAGCGAAATTTATTAAAATTTAGGGTATTATGTTATATCCCTATTAAACTTCATGTACCGATTTAAACCAAATTTGGTAGATTGATAGTGAATGATAAAATCATTGAATTTAGAAGGTGATAATGCTATTGGGACGCCATTTTGAAAGATAATGCAACATGAAAAAATGATGATTTCACATTATACCCCGGTAACTACAAACCCGATTCCTACCAAATTTGGAATATGAATGATAATATTTTAGACCATGTTAATTTGCGCAATATAAATGGGATATGCCCTTGATAGCGCCACATTAAAAATAATGATTTTATGTGTATCTCGAGAAACAATCAACCCATTCCTACCGAATGTCGCAGTCCCCTAATACGACAGTAGTGCATTTAAACTGACATCATTTAATAANCAATCAACCCATTCCTACCGAATGTCGCAGTCCCCTAATACGACAGTAGTGCATTTAAACTGACATCATTTAATAAGTCAGACATTTATTTTCAAAATTGTGGCCATATAAACATTTCAGCAATGTATAATATAAATACGATACAATGTAGCCCATTTCAACGTAACTATATATGTTAGTGTATCCACGCAATCATCAAATGAGCTGAAGTACAAGTAAACTATAGTGCTACTTTGCAACCAACTGAAGATTCTCTGGCATGTGACTGGTGTTCCTGACTGACTTTCGGGAAGCTGTGACTTCTGTCCTGACCAGGTAAGTTGAATGTGGGTTTTCACCTTAACCCCAAACTAATTCTGTTCTTTGCTACGCATGATTAGAAACTATTTAATTTATTTCGTGGCCTCTAAAATATTGCACCATAAAGTTTCTGCCCATACGTCATTGTAGTAACCGTGTTTCCGCAGGCTTTTTGGGTGTCTCAAAGGCAGGCGCCTGAAGCATCATCACTGAACCAGTGCCCTAATACAAAAACAAATGGAAAGATATTTCGCTGTTTGCCAGTGGAAAACGAATCACGTATTTGTGTACTGCACGGGAGGTTTTGCGTGAGGATAAAGTCAAAAAGCAAAATGGACCGTCGGTCTTTATCTGTGTCAGCAGATACAGACATGTCTTGATTATGTTGCAACGAGAGTTNAAAAGCAAAATGGACCGTCGGTCTTTATCTGTGTCAGCAGATACAGACATGTCTTGATTATGTTGCAACGAGAGTTGAAATGACTCAAGGGTGCAGGGGCCAGAAAAAGTAATTTATTCTTTATTATTTTATAAGAATCATTATTATTAAATGACAGTTGATACCTGGAAGCATTCGTGCAGATGTTTCGGTGTTCATGTAAACACACGTCTGCCCACGATAACAAGATTCGATGGCTAGTTAGTTCCGCTCTTCTCCTTTGTAACACAATCACCGGAAGTCACAGTAAGGATGCCATTTTATGACGTGACCATTTGAATACAAGCAAGAAACATGACTATTTACACTAGAGCTGTTTAAGTTTATATATGCCTGTTAGNAAAAGCAAAATGGACCGTCGGTCTTTATCTGTGTCAGCAGATACAGACATGTCTTGATTATGTTGCAACGAGAGTTTAAATGACTCAAGGGTGCAGGGGCCAGAAAAAGTAATTTATTCTTTATTATTTTATAAGAATCGTTATTATTAAATGACAGTTGATACCTGGAAGCATTCGTGCAGATGTTTCGGTGTTCATGTAAACACACGTCTGCCCGCGATAACAAGATTCGATGGCTAGTTAGTTCCGCTCTTCTCCTTTGTAACACAATCACCGGAAGTCACAGTAAGGATGCCATTTTATCACGTGACCATTTGAATACAAGCAAGAAACATGACTATTTACACTAGAGCTGTTTAAGTTTATATATGCCTGTTAGNGACGTGACCATTTGAATACAAGCAAGAAACATGACTATTTACACTAGAGCTGTTTAAGTTTATATATGCCTGTTAGGCATTGAGGGAGTACAAGCTATTTACTTTTTCATGATTTCGGGTTTAGGTATCAAGCAGTTACCTTAACTGTCCGGCTGGGTTTTACTACCTGGAAATAACTTTTGTATCGAACTGAATGCCTAGGAGACTGGCCCTCAGTACAGCTGTACCTGTACAAGTCTGGATTTATAAAATCTATTACTTGTCAAAACGGTAGAAAAATAAGTGCATTATATTGAATTGATGTGATAAAGGTAACTGTGCGGACGAACGCGTTTTATAACTGTTCGTGTTTTATACTTACATCAGAGTCTGTTTTTAATAAATAATTTAAATAACCAATCAATTTTGTAATATGCCATTGGTTGTTGAACAAATAGGATTATCTGGCGGACAGTTTTTTTTTTCAAGAAAACCTTGCACATGCAAAAAAAAAAAAAGCAAATTAATTAAATTTTTCCTTTTCATCATCATTGTAATTTAACTGATTTATTGGAACATTTTTAATTATTTGTATGCAAGCGAATTTCATTGCATCAAAGCAATATTTTAAGCTCTTTTTCAGTTGGTTTCAGTAACGAAAAACATTTACGTTTTCACAAAAATGATGGCACAGGAGTGGTTGGACGAGGACAGAGAATGTAAACACTCTACACTAATATCATCGAGTAAAGATGGTAGACACGAACCCATGGAGTCTTGTAGTGGTTCACAATCAAAATACACTAACACAGAGCATATAACTTAACAGCAGAACATTCAACCAAAATTAAAGTGCGAAATTGATTTACAATAGAATATACATGTAATATTTTTTGGCAAAGGAATTTGTTCATAACATATTATGATATTGTCTAGAAAATGGACAAAAAATTNATACATGTAATATTTTTTGGCAAAGGAATTTGTTCATAACATATTATGATATTGTCTAGAAAATGGACAAAAAATTTAAATATTTTAACTTTTCCTTGAAATATTTGCTTCTGAAATAGTAAACACGTGGATAATATTAAAAAATTTCTCCTAGTTAACTGTTGCCTGTTCTTGCCTCTAAATGTCTATCTTGCAACATTTCTTCGTTTCTGCNATACATGTAATATTTTTTGGCAAAGGAATTTGTTCATAACATATTATGATATTGTCTAGAAAATGGACAAAAAATTAAAATATTTTAACTTTTCCTTGAAATATTTGCTTCTGAAATAGTAAACACGTGGATAATATTAAAAAAATTTCTCCTAGTTAACTGTTGCCTGTTCTTGCCTCTAAATGTCTATCTTGCAACATTTCTTCGTTTCTGCAGCATAACTGTTCTTCCATTTTAAGTAAATATATTCGTTGAAAATGTTATACTTTGCTCTGATTGGCTGTTGCCCGTGCGCCTGTACAAGAACTGAAATATATACAATTTCCTTTGTGCACATTGTCAGGAACTCTCATGCTCACTACCTGTTATGAGCAGTTGTGAATCAATAGGTTCGGAAACAAGGCGGTCAGTACTTGCGCATACGACCCACGCTCTGTGGTTACTGTAATTATTTCAATTTGTGAACCAAGCTTTAGACAGACGATACCACAACTCGCTTTAAGCAAAGAGTGCTTAAGAATANCTTGCGCATACGACCCACGCTCTGTGGTTACTGTAATTATTTCAATTTGTGAACCAAGCTTTAGACAGACGATACCACAACTCGCTTTAAGCAAAGAGTGCTTAAGAATACAGAGGCTAAAATGGCGTCACTTGCCAGCAACCTGCTGGAACGCCATTCATCGCCCGGGAACCCACTTGCCAGCTGGAAGCCCAGCCAATAGGGAATCTTCCGCAGCATGCAGTAGCCAATCATATGCAAGGCCCGTCTACAGAGCCTCGGGCAGTCAGAGAAAGGACACGCCCACATCAAAGGAATGGCCGCCCTATTTATTTTCTGTGTGATATCTACTCTATGATATAGGCACGCAGAAAAGGCAGAAGATATGGAGCATCTTCCGGGAAGAGCGTGGTATACTATCGACGGAATGAACAGCATTCTGCGAAGATCCACCGACCTATGAAAACGTCCGCTCCGTTCCTACACGTGCGAGAAAGAAAGCCACGGGTTAAGATCCACGTGGAATCGAATTCGGTTCTCAGTAGTGGCTAATAGTTATCAGAACGTCCCATGCGAAATCATGTGTTATGCCACCGACACTACACTGCAAATTTTCAGGAAAGTCATCGTGGTTATTATTTTTTTTTTTTTTGCGCTGAACACAAAATTATATTTTAATGTCCACATCAGTTTAAAGGTGATGATAAATATCGTGATCACAAAATATTTTACTGTACTAATTGCCATAAAACATTCCGTATGAGCCACAGAAGACTTTTTCGTTTTTCAGTGTAGTGCCAGCTGATAGAAATTAATGCCTGAAGTGCTAGAATTCTTCCTCAGCATGCATATGTTACAATTTAACACTTATAAATGACATCACACAGTGTATGCTCCAGATTTATTCTCGGATAGTGAACGAAGGTGTTCACTTACTAGTAGCAGCTGTGAAATTGTAGCGGATGTCAAATTGGTTACTTTTATCTGCTTTTACGCCAGTTCAAGAACTTAAAAATGATCCTCAATTCTTTATGCCGTATCAACTGCTGAGAAAGTNTTATCTGCTTTTACGCCAGTTCAAGAACTTAAAAATGATCCTCAATTCTTTATGCCGTATCAACTGCTGAGAAAGTACAGAAGCTAGCCAATACGGACAGCGCCTTACTCTGGGCAATGCTATTGGTTCGTACTGACACACAAACTATTTTATAATTTGTTGCGTCTTGTGTCACTGATCTACTGAAACACTTTCAATAGGTTCCAAAGTTTCAGTAGTTATAAGAAATTCGTAAGTATTTTTCACACCAAAAGTTTATTCTTTTCCAACACCTGAAAAGGACAATTAATTAATTTTATAGGTTAAGGGGTTAAATTTAATTTTGGGTAAACAACTTAGGTGAGGGTGAGNTTATCTGCTTTTACGCCAGTTCAAGAACTTAAAAATGATCCTCAATTCTTTATGCCGTATCAACTGCTGAGAAAGTCCAGAAGCTAGCCAATACGGACAGCGCCTTACTCTGGGCAATGCTATTGGTTCGTACTGACACACAAACTATTTTATAATTTGTTGCGTCTTGTGTCACTGATCTACTGAAACACTTTCAATAGGTTCCAAAGTTTCAGTAGTTATAAGAAATTCGTAAGTACTTTTCACACCAAAAGTTTATTGTTTTCCAACACCTTAAAAGGACAATTAATTAATTTTATAGGTTAAGGGGTTAAATTTAATTTTGGGTAAACAACTTAGGTGAGGGTGAGNTAAAAGGACAATTAATTAATTTTATAGGTTAAGGGGTTAAATTTAATTTTGGGTAAACAACTTAGGTGAGGGTGAGAGTACGGTATAATTTGTTTACCATTTCTTTAAAAATAAAAAATAAACTTTTTTACTACGCCACTGGAATCGCATTCTGAAGTACCTGGGTTCGATTCTTTGTCCAGCCATCCTGATTTTGGCTTTCCATGGTTTCCCGAAATCACTCCAGTCGAGTACTGGGAGGATTCCTTGATACATTCCATGACCGATTCCTTCCCTGCCCCTGCTTGTCTGAGGAACTTGTTTGAAAACCGGTTCTTCTATGAAACATCTTGAAAAGCACCCGATCTGCTTATCTACGGAAAGAACAAACACTACGTACTATATCTGTCAATTACTCATACATCACACGAATTAATAACGCCATTTTAAAGTATTCCCACATAGCTAAAAAACTGATTTTTCAAAATGACTCATCTCAAAATATTTCGGTCAGATACAAACAAAAGCAAATGTACTCGAGGTTCCTCCATTGAAACTTCCTACAGACTTCGCGCCAATAAAATGATAGGTTTGCCACTTAAGGGTTCCGCTTGCTAGGCACTTCAACTGCGTTGCAGATTGATTAAAATTCGGTTTTATCGACTAAACAATTAAACGTGCCCTCGATATGTTAACCTACGAAAATACATCGTACCCTATAGGAAGGAATGGTACTTTACAGTTACCACGGCTTTTTCAGATTGCTGTTTATTAAAGCATGCTGGCCGGACACGGGCCGAACTACGATAGGAGNTACAGTTACCACGGCTTTTTCAGATTGCTGTTTATTAAAGCATGCTGGCCGGACACGGGCCGAACTACGATAGGAGTCTGTATTGAAATTTGCTACATACTTTTCATCAATAAAATGTTAGGTTCATCACTGAAAGTCCCAGAGGTACACGCAACAAGACAAGAACATAGCACGCCACTTCAGAGCCCGGCTTTTAGCGGCGATGACGCATTTGATGNTACAGTTACCACGGTTTTTTCAGATTGCTGTTTATTAAAGCATGCTGGCCGGACACGGGCCGAACTACGATAGGAGCCTGTATTGAAATTTGCTAAATACTTTTCATCAATAAAATGTTAGGTTCATCACTGAAAGTCCCATAGGTACACGCAACAAGACAAGAACATAGCACGCCACTTCAGAGCCCGGCTTTTAGCGGCGATGACGCATTTGATGNGAGGTACACGCAACAAGACAAGAACATAGCACGCCACTTCAGAGCCCGGCTTTTAGCGGCGATGACGCATTTGATGCGCGGGGCACTTTCGCCCTTATCACCCCTGCGCTTATTTGCCTCATAACTCCAGATAGACGGGGTCCTTAAGTTTTACCTACGTCTTTCACTGCACGAATGCAGCCAAGTTGTAGTGAATCAGTTGCCGTAAATCTCTCGTCGGTTAAACTGGTTAAATTACTAACGCTGAAGAAAATTATGGTGTTTTGAAATATTTTGTAGTAATAAAAGGGAGACGGCGTAATTTGTAATTGGTGGGAGCGGCAAAAAAGAGAAGTAGATTGACTCCTCCACGTGTGGTTTACGCCGCTGGCACATTCACTGCATTCCACGTGGCTGACGGTAGAGAAGGACGTGTGAGAAGGACCTGGAGCGGTGGCGTAGGAGAGCCGTGGAATGCGGCGGGTGCGTGAGATGCAACAGCCACCGCTGCGCCGCATCCTGGACGCCGACACACGCCAGTAATTGCCGGGAGACTTCGCCCCAGGGGCACCTCGGCTCCTGCGTCCTCGGCTNCCTGTTGCGTGGGTTGGCGGCTGGCTAGCAGGTTATCGTACGCTGATTGGTGAATGGCGTTCCAACATTTAGCCGGCCGGTGACACCATTTTGAGGGCGTGTGGGACTTGAGTTTGTCGTATAAGCTGTTACTCCCCCTCTGCATTCTTAAGTATAGGCTATTCATGGTAAAGTGATCACTTTTGAAAGCCCTCTCATTTCCAATATTAGTTAATAAGTATATTTTATTTTAGTCCTAGATGTTTAATTCAGAGTGCGATGGAATATACACACGGTGTTTATTGCTAACATGGGAATATTTCTTTAAAAGATGGTTGAGTTAAAAAAAAATGGCTGAAAGGAAAAAGTAACCAGGGTCTCAAATGTGCTCACTTTACCATGAACAGCCTGTACTTTGTAGCGTGGTTTTGTTAGAGCTAGGGTATCGCTTCGTCACTGCGCTCACGTGGCCAGCACGATGATAACTGTTCACGGGTTAATTTAGTACTTTTACAAGCCCTGGTAAAGACAATTATACTCAGGTTGGAAATATCAATGCTTTTTGTTTTGCAATAAAGATATTTCGCCACTAGGTAAGCGCTAATGTCACATGTGTAACTCTATTTCTGTATTTTCTACGTTAAAAACCAAATACTTTCAATACTTATAAATCAACGATAAAATAACTTCGTAGCCAAGTAAAACCTCTCATTTTTATTATTCACGTAGCTTACAATTTTAATTAAAAGTGTCCTCTTTGACACACTGCGCACCTAGTGGCAAAATTTTTCCTTGTGCCAAACTCTCCTACAAGGACACTCGTTTTGTTCCTAACCAGAAATGAATTAACCTTAGCCCTGGTTAGGCTCTACTTTTCTTCTCAATTTGTATCCTTCTGCTTTACGTTAAGTCGTCACTGCTATAGACAAGCTCACTTTATTCATACGCCATTAAAGTGGAACTGTTAATTATTTAGGTAAGTAAAAGTGTTAAAAGTATGTCAAATTATGCTGTTTTATTTATAGAACAAAAATTAACTTCTGTTTACCTAAATTTAAACACTAATCNAAAAGTATGTCAAATTATGCTGTTTTATTTATAGAACAAAAATTAACTTCTGTTTACCTAAATTTAAACACTAATCTTAATACATCGTCAAGTTGTAGAACTATTTTTTTCTTAATTCGCAGCCAACTTAACTAGGAGCGTGCGTTCCAGTGTGTATAATCCATTCACGGTTACTACCAACTTTTCTGAAGCCCTGCTGAAGTTTACTTACAGGATATTCCTCCGCCTTATGCTAACAAAGGTTAACTAAGTATTGAAAATTACGCCAAAGGGACAGCGCGCCATATTCGTGCGCATTCATTTAATAATATTGTTCATAAGAACTACTCTTTACTAGGCATTGCAAACACACCTATTTCCTCGCAGTTTTTTATTCATATTAATTATAAAANCATAAGAACTACTCTTTACTAGGCATTGCAAACACACCTATTTCCTCGCAGTTTTTTATTCATATTAATTATAAAACAAATATTACAATTCAGAGGCAAAATATAAGTAAATATTCAATTCAACCAAAAATAAGAAACTCTTACGTTAACAGAAGTAGAAAACAATTATGATGCATGGGATATTTAGGAAATAACCAAAAACGTCATATATGGGGAGATTTTTCAAATGTTTGATTCATAAAGTGCGAAGAAACCGCAAATGCATTATACTGTATCATGCAAGTAGTTATGGGCAGTGGATGTTTTTCAAAGTTTCATTTTAAAAGTGCTCACTTTACCGTGAATAGTCTTTAATACAGAGTCGAAACAGCCACGTATATCACGAACTCCAACCGCACGTGCCAGCAAAATGGCGTCACACGCCAGAAACATGTGTCGCCAGTTACCAAACAAACGCCGAAATGTGTGGGAGTGAAAACGGCGTTACAATATTCGTCTGTGACTCAAAGTGTTAATCATTTGTCAAAACGGCGGCCACTAACGTTTCGAAAACTGCCAGATATAATGTTTTTTTTTTGGGGAGGTGTTAACTACTTCAGACCCACTTTAATTTACGGTTTAAGGTGTTGCAAACAAAACATTTTATGTTGAGTGCTGTGCTTCAAGTCGAGACAACACTTGTTTTGCTGTCTCAGCCAATGAGCTGTAGGCTATAATGTTCTTCTAAGTTATGTGAACCAATAATGGCCTACACCAGTAGGGCGGTTTGCGAATAATTTACTCACAAGCAAGATCATTGAGCATTGAGTTTTCTAGTGTGCAATACCAACCAAAAATTACGTACATGTGCGTGATGTACACAAATTTTTACGCCGGGTATAAATGGTTTAAAAGGATAAAACAACAAATTTATATGGATCATGTACTGGAAATCAATACCCTCAGAATNCGAGACAGAGAACTGATGTTCCCATAACTCGTAAAGTGGGTTTGCAAATCTAGTTCCCGCTCGACAGACTTGGGTCAAATCATTGAGCCGGCGGTGGGCTGCCGTATTTATGTTTTAAGTGGGCTCCGGGCCCGTGTTTATAACTGTTAACCACTGTTACTAACTTAGTATATTTACATGTCTCCCGACTGGCGTTTTGTAGTGTAATGTCTGTAGAACATGTTGTAGTTTTGTTTGCAAGTGGCTAGCTAAACTCGCGTGTAGTGCGTCGGTGAGTCCCTACAACCCGAGTCGCTGCTCATCGACAACCCCGATTGCGTAGACAAGGCTGTCCCTTTGATATGGGCCTCCTCATTCTATGATTGGCTGCGCGGGGCTCTGGGAACGGGTCTTGTGTCTGACTGGCCACTGCATGCTGGGAAAGATTCCCTGTTGCGTGGGTTGGCGGCTGGCTAGCAGGTTATCGTACGCTGATTGGTGAATGGCGTTCCAACATTTAGCCGGTCGGTGACACCATTTTGAGGGCGTGTGGGACTTGAGTTTGTGGTATAAGCGGTTACTCCCCCTCTGCATTCTTAAGTATAGGCTATTCATGGTAAAGTGATCACTTTTGAAAGCCCTCTCATTTCCAATATTAGTCAATAAGTATATTTTATTTTAGTCCTAGATGTTTAATTCAGAGTGCGATGGAATATACACACGGTGTTTATTGCTTACATGGGAATATTTCTTTAAAAGATGGTTGATTANGTCCTAGATGTTTAATTCAGAGTGCGATGGAATATACACACGGTGTTTATTGCTAACATGGGAATATTTCTTTAAAAGATGGTTGAGTTAAAAAAAAATGGCTGAAAGGAAAAAGTAACCAGGGTCTCAAATGTGCTCACTTTACCATGAACAGCCTGTACTTTGTAGCGTGGTTTTGTTAGAGCTAGGGTATCGCTTCGTCACTGCGCTCACGTGGCCAGCACGATGATAACTGTTCACGGGTTAATTTAGTACTTTTACAAGCCCTGGTAAAGTCTATTATACTCAGGTTGGAAATATCAATGCTTTTTGTTTTGCAATAAAGATATTTCGCCACTAGGTAAGCGCTAATGTCACATGTGTAACTCTATTTCTGTATTTTCTACGTTAAAAACCAAATACTTTCAATACTTATAAATCAACGATAAAATAACTTCGTAGCCAAGTAAAACCTCTCATTTTTATTATTCACGTAGCTTACAATTTTAATTAAAAGTGTCCTCTTTGACACACTGCGCACCTAGTGGCAAAATTTTTCCTTGTGCCAAACTCTCCTACAAGGACACTCGTTTTGTTCCTACCCAGAAATGAATTAACCTTAGCCCTGGTTAGGCTCTACTTTTCTTCTCAATTAGTATCCTTCTGCTTTACGTTAAGTCGTCACTGCTATAGACAAGCTCACTTTATTCATACGCCATTAAAGTGGAACTGTTAATTATTTAGGTAAGTAAAAGTGTTGAAAGTATGTCAAATTATGCTGTTTTATTTATAGAACAAAAATTAACTTCTGTTTACCTAAATTTAAACACTAATCTTAATACATCGTCAAGTTGTAGAACTATTTTTTTCTTAATTCGCAGCCAACTTAACTAGGAGCGTGCGTTCCAGTGTGTATAATCCATTCACGGTTACCTACCAACTTTTCTGAAGCCCTGCTGAAGTTTACTTACAGGATATTCCTCCGCCTTATGCTAACAAAGGTTAACTAAGTATTGAAAATTACGCCAAAGGGACAGCGCGCCATATTCGTGCGCATTCATTTAATAATATTGTTCATAAGAACTACTCTTTACTAGGCATTGCAAACACACCTATTTCCTCGCAGTTTTTTATTCATATTAATTATAAAATAAATATTACAATTCAGAGGCAAAATATAAGTAAATATTCAATTCAACCAAAAATAAGAAACTCTTACGTTAACAGAAGTAGAAAACAATTATGATGCATGGAATATTTAGGAAATAACCAAAAACGTCATACATGGGGAGATTTTTCAAATGTTTGATTCATAAAGTGCGAAGAAACCGCAAATGCATTATACTGTATCATGCAAGTAGTTATGGGCAGTGGATGTTTTTCAAAGTTTCATTTTAAAAGTGCTCACTTTACCGTGAATAGTCTTTAATACAGAGTCGAAACAGCCACGTATATCACGAACTCCAACCGCACGTGCCAGCAAAATGGCGTCACACGCCAGAAACATGTGTCGCCAGTTACCAAACAAACGCCGAAATGTGTGGGAGTGAAAACGGCGTTACAATATTCGTCTGTGACTCAAAGTGTTAATCATTTGTCAAAACGGCGGCCACTAACGTTTCGAAAACTGCCAGATATAATGTTTTTTTTTTTGGGGAGGTGTTAACTACTTCAGACCCACTTTAATTTACGGTTTAAGGTGTTGCAAACAAAACATTTTATGTTGAGTGCTGTGCTTCAAGTCGAGACAACACTTGTTTTGCTGTCTCAGCCAATGAGCTGTAGGCTATAATGTTCTTCTAAGTTATGTGAACCAATAATGGCCTACACCAGTAGGGCGGTTTGCGAATAATTTACTCACAAGCAAGATCATTGGGCATTGAGTTTTCTAGTGTGCAATACCAACCAAAAATTACGTACACGTGCGTGATGTACACAAATTTTTACACCGGGTATAAATGGTTTAAAAGGATAAAACAACAAATTTATATGGATCATGTACTGGAAATCAATACCCTCAGAATTACAATTTTGTTCACATATAAATGGTCAATATTGTTGCCTGCATCTTCTCAGAAAATTATAATTGTTTAATAAAAAACACATCTTCCTTTAAATACAATATTATTTTTTGTAATATGCATAACTTGATTATTAGCTCTCTTATAAATCTTATATGAAAGGTATTCCCCAAAAATTATTATGGAAAGTCCATTTGACTTTACTTTTGTTTACGACTAAAAGAGTTCTGATTACATCACTCCATTCATTGTCTGACTATATTCCCTTGACGGTTCATTTAAATATTTCCTAAACGAAAATTCCAAAATAAACAGCTGAAAACAGAAGACACATAAAACACAGACTGGACTGCAACACAGTAGACACACGTATGGTGCAGATATATTTTTTTAAAAGACAACGTGTTGTTCTGCTTGACTTTTAAAGAAACGGCGAAATAACCATTTGCATGTCTCTACAAAATTGTCATTGGTGCTTATAACAAATACTAGCTTTATTGGGGACCGAGGTGGTGTATTGTTCAGACTACTCGCCTCCCACCAAGGCGAACTGGGTCCAATCCCCGGCCGGGTCACTCCCGGATTTTCGCATGTGGGAATCGTGCCGGATGATGCCGCTGGTCAGCGAGTTTTCTCGGGGATCTCCCGTTTCCCCCGCCATTTCATTTCGGCGTTGCTCCATACCTTCCTCAGTCACCCTCTTCAGCTCTCAAGACCACTCTGTTAAGAGTCGCCCAAATCTCTTCACTCACTCACTAATCGGCTCTCAAAACCTCGTTGTTCAAATCTTTCCACTCCACTTTTGCTTTATTAAAATGATAAAATTTGCAGAATAAAAAAGGAATAAGATAATAAATTGACTGCTGTATTAAATTTTAATAACCTTGAGTTTTTTTTTTAAAGGAACTGCTATTTCTGAAATAAAAAATACTTTCCGGAACATTGCATTTATAGTGTAGTTAAGAAACCAACCACTGTTATCTAAAAGGTCTGTTGCGGAGTAGACGTTTTTTTTTTTACGACTTATCGTCTCTTCGACATCGAAGTCATTAGAGACGGGACCAGTGGATAGTTTAGTACGTAAAGAAAATATGTTGAATTCAGAGAATTTTAAAAGTCCCGGACTTGAAACACTTTTCCCTGTTTGGAGCGCCATAACTACACTCACTTTCCTCTGGCGTCAATTGGCTGCCGTTTCTCCGAACCGGCGGTGGGACAAGACTCCAGATAAAATGAGACTCAGAGGAACGCAGGGATCTAACGTGTATGGGTCGCCCGTGGCGCAGTGGGGAAGGTCATGGGCGTTCTCGTACAACACCGGCGTCCCACATCAAAGCTGAGGAACTAATAAATCAGTCGCGGGCACGTGAGTCATGGCCTACCCCAAGGATTACACCGCAGACCCTAGGAGCGGCGGGTGGTAGAGAAGGGCCCACACTGGTGGCATCGTAGCCATCGTCGGCCTGTTGATGGCTTCGGATTCCAACGTAATTAACCGATGCATCCGCTCCTGGCTTGGACCTGACGGAAGGAGAACTGAAAAAACAAATGACTCAAGACGGAGGTATCCAAGCCAAAACGTAATTTACAGATTCAACATTCAAAAACCAAGCTTGTGAAAGCGCTGGGAGCATCTTAACAGTTATTTTGAAATTAGGCTTGTTGTCTTAAGTGATTCGTTTCACATGGTATCCGTAATTAAAGGTTCCCTAATTATTTAATTGATTTCTGTCCTACNGTTGTCTTAAGTGATTCGTTTCACATGGTATCCGTAATTAAAGGTTCCCTAATTATTTAATTGATTTCTGTCCTACATGGGAAAATATTAATATATTTAAAATAGCAAAAAAACCAAAAAATTGTGTTAATTAGTTCTATTATGCACTTTAAATCCTTGATTTTTAATGTTTGGTGATATACGTTGATTACGAAGATATATACAAATGAATTCAAGATGGGTTGCAGGTGAAACAGCTACTGGTACCACAGACTAAATATGAGGTTGACCGATCTCGCTGGCTGCGCACAAACCGGGTTCTATTACCGGCGGGGTCGCTCCCGGATTTACGTCATGTAATGCCGCTGTTCCGCGGGTTTTCTCGGGTATCTACAGTTTCATCCCGTCCTTGCATTTCGGCGCTGCTCCATACTCACCTTACTTCGCCGTCACCAGCTCTCAAGACCTCGATATTAAGAGCCACGGAAATCCCTTAACTGCGCCTCTTTGACATGAATTGTTAATGCTGATATCAACGAGAACGCGGGGCGTTGTTTGCCAGTTTCAAGGAAAGTGCGCGACACAAGTACAGCTCATACAACAAATTACATGATTGCAACACTTGAACTAGGAAATTAGTGTGTGACCGTGCGAGTTAAATCCTATTTGTAAGCAGACGTTGCTCATTTCTAAGCAGTTATTTTAATAAAAATAGTTTTTTATTAAGGCCATTGTTAACCTCTGACAGCCTGAATATACGAGCACGCGTGTGTAGGGTCAGTTTATAGACACACAATAGTTGAGTGGCGGTTCATTTGGAGTATTGTAAAGATAACAGAGATTACGCTTTCAGTCAGTTTCGGAATTTCTGTTCTGAACAGCGGGAGCGTAGCGTAACTTCCTGCCCAGGACACGCCATCACTCAAAGGAAGAGTCACATTAAACAGCTTTTCTGTGCTATTGACAACGACTCTGCATGAAAGCAGGGGCTCACGCACGAGACTGAACAAGCATAAATGTGTAAACGAAAATATGAAAAAAAGTTAGTCTCGATAGGTTTTTCACATTGTAATTGCAGACTGCTAACCGCCTGGACTACAGTATTCTCAAATGGTCTCGGTTGCAGCTTGATAATTATGAATTAAGTACGTACCTATAAAGTGCCCTGGTTCCCAGAGATGACACCATAGCGCTTGTTTCATATAGTCTATTCGCGATTTATTCACAATTTTTTAATCAAGCCTTTGAAAAATCACCCTATGTATAACGTGTTTGGTTGTTTCTTAAATATGTAAATTGTTTCATGCATGTGTTAACAAAAAATTACCTTAATTTTGGTTCAATTAAACTGTAATATATATATATATATATATATATACTCTCTGTAAATTTTAACATTTCATTTATAATTAATTTGAACAAAAATAGTGAGAAAATAGGTGCGTTGGTAATGCCTTGCAAGAAATGCTTCTTATGCAAAATATCATTGCACTGAGAGCGCACGAATGCAATACTCTGTCCTTTAGTGTAATTCTCTACACTCGCTACAGCGTTCTTTGCATGGGACGGATGAATATGTTGTATGTAGAACTTAGAAGCGTTTCTGAAAATTTGGATGTAACCGTGAACGGACTATAGCAGGAACCTCACACGTTTGAGGCTCGTACTATAGTGCGTATTATGACGTTCACACATGCGAGACATTATACGTCGTGGATGACGATACACTGATATATTCAAAATGTTAATACAGTAATTTCAAAATAATAATGTTAATAACTGTGAGGTCGAGGTCTGGTAAAATTAAGTGTGTGTTCTTCTATAAACCAAGCAAACATTTCTGCCACGCCATTTGCAAATTCTGCATATCTGGAGAAAACTTTATGTTAGTTAAAAAAAATTGAATCCCTCGTTTTAGAATGTTTAAAAAAATTAAAAATTATTAAATTTATAGATTTAATTATAAGCGAAATGCCTGCACCACAGAGGATGTATATCGATGATCATGTAAGAATAAATGGTTTTTTTATTTCATGTATATATTTTTATAATTTGTATGTGTTTTATTAAAAAGCGAAGACAATTGCTGAATACAATATATTAGTTTGTCTGTCAGATCGTATAGGTTCATTTCGTTTATAAACATGGAAACCTGACAAACCGGGGAGAGAAATGCAATACTATTTGCGGTTGAAAAATCTTTGTCATTTTTTTCGTGCGTGCGTGAAGGCGTTCTGATTTGTAGGTGCGTAGTTGCCACAACTGTGTTATGCATCAACTACCGACAACTGCTTGTTAGCGGTGACGTCACACCGGAGAGTAGCAGCCATTCAGAGCTCACCCAGTGCCATTAATAGCACTGCCAATTGTACAGGAAGCCTTTCTCAATACCAATTTATTCGGTCACTGCCCATAGAGGTCTCGAAACACGACGTAAAGAATTATTTCGTTCCAAGAACGTCAAATAATGTGTATTTTTCATTTTAACCCTACACATTTTGTAAATTGATCGTCTGGTGGAAAAATTACGAATTTTTCAGGTAACCTACTGACATAGATTAAAGTTGGCAGTGAGTGAAGTAATAGATTTTCCTGGTAATTATATTTAATAGGCTATGCACAAATTATTCCACTGAAAACGTGATGTTTACATTTTAACCATAACTGGTCTGATGCTCCTTTTTATGCTTTATGCATTTATTTATTTATTCTATTTTCATGCACAACCGGAATGACAATAACAGACGCCGTCCAGGGCAATTTAGTGTTTTACCGCGATATTTTCAATGAATTTTCTGTGAATAATGGAATTATTCACAGTTAACAAACATCCTAGCAAATTTACAAGCAGACGTGATTTTTCGAACTTCTCCACCAGTCACCTAACCTGAGAATTGTGACATTGATTTCAAGGAACCACCATCTTCACTTCTTCATTGGCCAATTATAATACACCAACTACCAGCCAATGAATTTTCTGTGAAGAATTCCATTATTCACAGTTAACAAACATCCTAGCAAATTTACAAGCAGAAGTGATTTTTCGAACTTCTCCACCAGTCACCTAACCTGAGAATTGTGACATCGATTTCAAGGAACCGCCATCTTCACTTCTTCATTGGCCAATTATAATACACCAACCACCAGCCCTAATCATAACTTTCAAATCTGCCAACGGCTTAGTGCAGCGATAGAAGTACGAACTTTTTTTTTATTTTCGCATATGACGAATCTTACAAATTATATATTTCCGAATTCCAAAACGTCAACGTATTTGTTTTGCATTTGAGGCAGAAAAAAACCCGCGGAAATATCTTCATAAAGCACACGTTAAATGTATATTTTTTTTAAAGAATTCACAAACTAAATAAATCTGTGCATATGTAAATAAATGTATACACGATTTTAATTCCAATTACACATTGTGGAATATCATACAATAGATTACAGCTTTTCTCTACATATAGCAGCAGCATCACTAAATAAATGACCATTGACCGCGTTCCAGTGAACCATAGTATATTTTTTATTACTAAATTACTGAATTGTCACTTCTAACATGACCTCATTCACATAGTATTATAGGTTAGTTTACGTTAGATTGGTTGGGGCCGCGGTTCACGGTTGCGTAGCTACTAGAGCACTCAAATCCCACCAAGGTGAACCAGGTTCCATTCCCGACCAGATCACTCTCAGATTTCCCCTCTTGGGATTCATGACAGACGATGCTACTAGTCGGAGGGTTTCCTCGGGATCTTTCGTTTCAATCGTCCTTGCATTCCGTCGCTACTTTATAACCACCTCGCGTCCTCCTCATTGGCTGTCAAGACCACATTGTCAGGAGCCTCCCAAATATCTCCACTCCACGTTGTGTTATTCGAAACTATAAAAACACGTATTCACTCAGTATCCTGAGGTTAGTTTATGAGATCCTGTTAGGTTGGTATACTGCGGTGTAAAATTATATGTGAAAACGAGCATGCACAGTAACGATGGGAAACCAAAACCACATGTGCAGAATTGATACCCCTTCGATGCTCAGGTTCTCGTGTCTAAACAATTATCACAGAACATTAAAAAATATATACGTGAAACGGCCGCTTTTACACCACACGCCAGACATATGGCATCACTGGCCAGCAAGATGTCGCAGCGTCGATCACCTATCAGCACCTGGTACCTTACTTACCAGCCAGCAACCCAGCCAATAGGGAACCTTTCACAGCATGTAGTAGCCAATCAGAGAATGGGTAAGCCCACATCAAAGTAACCACCAAGTCACTACTTCTATATGTATTTATCTACTCTGTGAAACTATTACAATGAACTTCCGCATGATTATGACCGCTATCAAAAATTCCGATGTTTACTTTGTTAATAAATATGAAACCATAAATGTCTACCACGGCTTAAACAAATCATTTCTACTTCGAAATATGAAATGAACAGTATATTAATATAAACTATACAACGCGTAAATTTGAGTAATTTTTCAACACCTTGATTACAATAGTGTAACACCTTAACCTCACCACATTGATAGAATTAAAAGAGAAAAACTTACTTAATTGCGCAAAGCAATTATGTGAGTGGCTTATTATGGTAGCTCCTTGTGTCTGCAATCAGTTACATCTGTTCAGTGACGAGACTCTCTCTACTCTTCACACATAACAGTTCGAATTATCGTGGGCCCATCGTAATTCGATAATGGCCTGGCCACACGGCGAACGGGAAGCAGATATCAATCAAATAAAAATATTTATCACAATCGCCTGTGCAGAATATCGATTAACAGAGTGTGTTCGTGTCGAGCAGAAATTCGTCAGTGCTGAGGGACGTGAAATAGAAGAAGGTGCCAAAACTGGTTTATTAGTACAAAATTTAAATTTTTAAATCAGATTATTAACCGTATAACTAAATACCTGGTGATCGACTTAATTTCACGTGTCTCTAAGGCGTGTTGAGAGGCTTGTGCACTAAAGGTATAAGTTGTGTTAAAAAAATATAAGTAAAATATAATTTTGCCTCTTTTTTTTTGTGATGGATTTGCTTTAAACTATTATTTATTTACGCGTGATAGTCAATTATTAAAACTAGCAAAGAATACTTGTTCTTTCGTAAAAAAATTACGCATTTAAATAGGACCACTTTGGCTTCCTTAAAAGGCGTAGTTTTACAAAGCACAGCATGAATTATTTGTCTAGGAATAGAGTTGTACCTGTTAGTAATACCGGGATGAGTATCAGTAATGTTTACGATAGTATGACACCTGTGCACCGACTGTCAAGGTTGGCAGGACTGGCGCCGTACTCGCAGGACACGCACACTCCTGGTCGAGCTGTCGTAAGGACCCGGGACATGGTCTACTCCTGCACTGTTCTAGCTGCTGTAGTGGCGATAACAGCAGTGTCCGTCTACTGGAGGATCTTCTACGTTTACGGCGGCCTCAGTGCGAGTAAATTGATCAGCGATGCTGGAGCGCTAGTGTTGATGGTGTTGGCCGTGACGACAATATATATCTCTGCCCTTGTGTTCAAGAGAAGCGCCATTCTGGATTTCATGCAGAACGTCGAAGTGATAGACAACGTGCTTTTGGAGAACAGTAAAATTCACCAGATTATCTTCTCTTCTTTACTGAAACAGGTAAAACTATTACATTCACATTTTTATTTGTCTTCATACATTTTCTGTACCGATCACACATATAGAAAAAATTATTTGTTTTATTCAACATAAACACGTAAAACTGAAGAGAAAATGTTTAACAATTCTGCTGCTTACAAATAACGAAGAAAAAATGTCTGACTATAAAAGTATGTGGTATTATTTTTAAAAAATAAGCAAATTGAAATAAAACATTATAAAACGGGAAACCATATCTTATATATCTGGGATTTTGACGCAAATCACAAGTCAAAAATAAGTTGATAAATGCACCAATATAAAATTAACAATATAGAGGGTCGATACAGAACGACTCAGTCAGTTTAATGACAAAAAACAACGAGGCCAGCATAATTTAATACAAGGCAAAAAACAACGATTTCGAAACAATACGAGAAACCAAGAAATCAGAACGTTTAGTGAACCAAGATCCGTTCCGGTAATCGGGGGGTTAATTATCAATCTTAGCAATGGAAAAAGAAAGTCCAATTAAGTTGTGAATATATATATTAATTTTACGATTTTTTCATAATCTTCAATAAAGGTTAACATTACTTAGCGTCTTCGATAATATTTCCTCTGTGGCTCCTCCTTTCACGTTAGATTGCTACAAGTCATTGCACAAGGAGAGAGAATATAAATTGTAGGCGAATGCTTGTCAAAGTGTTTCCTTTTTGACTTCAGCAAGAATACCAAATTTAATTTATGCCTGACATGTTAGGCCTTCAAAGTGTAGTCTGTTATAATATCTATGAAATTATTGCCTCATATGTTACCGTCTGTATTATTATTGGAAACAAAATTCCACCCTAACTTATATGCATTATTTCACCACGTTTGAAAATGAAATAGTTATTTAAAATTAATGCATATTAAGATCTAGACATTTTAAAAGCTGAATCCAGGACTTGTTATAAAGTATCCTCTTCTGGAATTTTCTTCCATGTTGGAGCAGATCTTTAAGGTAGTTTAAGAACCATAACTTTGTTAGGACTTACGAGTACCTTAGAGTATTTTTAAGTTAATACCCAAGTATTCCTGTACTTAATGTTTTATACAAAATACATCATTTTAAAAATACAAAGCCACAAGTAATTTTAAATATCGACAAACGAAAAGGGGGTTTTTACCGTGTTTAATAGGAAAATAAGCTAACTGTCTACATCAGGGCTATTCTAAATTTGAAAATTGGGTTATAAAATGCATTCTTAGATAATATTTTGTCCAGTGGTAGGAACTGATTTCCATGCTAATGTTTAATACAGTTGAAGTGTGCATACCGCATTGGTGTTGCTACAATCATTGCTAATCTCAGCTTGAATTTTAGGCGACTAGTTGCAAAACCGAACAATTGGCACATTCCCTAGGAACATAAGTCTTATATTTTAGGTAAAATATATTATTTCATAATATTGAATTTGTGTTATACTTTTTGCAACACAGTGGAACATTTATAAACATTTCACATCTCTGTTATGAAATGACGGATTGCACAGGCGAATATTTTAAAAACATTTGAGTCCCAATAAAACTGAAAATTTTAACTTCATACCTAAGGTTACAATAAATGAAAATACACTGAAGTCAAATATTATATAGTTCTTACCATCGGATTATTAAGTACAAAGTGCTTTTTTCTCTTCTATAAAACATCAATATATTGTTGTTCTTTGTCTTCTTGGATAGCGCCTAGTTAGTAGTTCGGAAAACCGTTACATGATCGAGTGATTTGTTCATATTCTACAGACATGAAAATTAGTTACAATGATACTAAAGAGAACAGAGCCATTTACTTATTAGACTAAATAACTCATTGCTTTTTTACTTTCAAGTAATTTGTTGCGGTATAGGTGTATTGTAGGTATATTTCTAGACAGGAAAAAAAACTAATGCAAACAATAAAGATAATAATTGCCCATATTTGAAAAATTACTTTCTGTTAACTTGCCTACGAACTGTTTAATGTGCTGGATATTTTTTTACAATTTTTGAGAGTTAAAGCGATACCCAAATAGGTAAAACACATAGTATAAAAAGTTTAAAATTTTTGTTGCAAAATGGGAGTGAAACTCAGTGCACTGACTAGATACATTCTACACCACGTTAAGGTATAGGTCAAGATCCATTACACGACTTCAGATACATCACAATTTACGCTAGAACATTACATTTATATACTTTATGAAAACAAGACTTGCCCTACTTGTTGTGCTCCATAAAGCTACAAGAGCACGAACTTTGTATGAATAAATCTTGAGAAAATATATATATGGTTAATAGTTTTGTTGCATTATTGTTTTAAGTACTCGAATAAAAGAGATACCAAACAGTCGGAGTTAGCACTCTCATTAGGTATTGCCAGTAAACCATGTTTCCCCTCCTCCTGCTGGATCAAAAAATGATGTATTTATATTTCGGTCAGTTAATAATATTGTGATTGCTCCTTCAAGTACGGCTGATGGTAGCAATAATAAAATTGCTGTAATAATTACTGATTAAACAAATAAAGGTATTTTTTCTAATGATGAAGGAATTTATGCAGGAAGTAAGGCCACCTGTCCATGAACTATTAACATTCATACACTACTGCGAGTATTCCTTAACTCTTCGTTTACACAAAATTGAGTGAAAACTGAATTGTTCCCGAAAAATAATACATAAGTCGAATATTTCGTTGCATTTTCTCTTAATGCATTACATTAAAAAGGATTTTTTTTTTTTTGGCAGTATGATAAAAATTGATTCAATTAATGTAGTAGTGCTATAAGCAACATTTTACAAAGCAGTATTTTTGAAATAAATATATGGTCTATTTAATTGTATACATTTTTCACAATTTCGTTAAGTTTTCATTTCCGCATGAAATATGACCACAATATCGTATTATTTTCCAAAATAATACCGTAGTAGTTTGCTGAATTAAAATGGTTCAGTGATTTTAGTGTAAAATTCTTATTAATGATTCAAGAGGTTTTAAATGACACAAACACATGCATACAGAACGAAACATAGTCGTACATACCCGAGTTATAAGGTGACCCTGCAAGACTTTCTGCCTAAAGGAATGTAGGCTAAACATGGTACCGTGTTATCTCACGTCTGAACTAGTTTTATATATTTAAATATATTCGAGTAGTTAAAAATAAATATATCTTGAAATATTAACTAGTTCGATTCTGTATTGCTATCGAAGCATTCCTAAGGAATCTTATTTATTTCCTGAAGTAAGGTAGCGTTTTCTTAATCATCCACGACATGCAATCACTGGTTCGATATCAACTATATGGGCTTACTTGAAAGCCATATTCATTTTTTTTTTTTTAGTCTGTCATAAGTAATAACTGGAAGCAGTACTGCACTATAATTAACTGAAACCACAGCTACAGCCATAATTACTGCCACACCAATAATGAAAACGGATTGCAGTTGAAATAATAAATCCCTATACTTTCATTTTTGTCAATCAAAAATTAAGATTTTAACGAGATTGTGTAAGGTTAGATTTTTGTTTACGTTGGTTGATTTTTCACGTTGATATGTTTATCGAATGTTTGTTCCCCACTTTCATACATCTTGAGTCTCCTTTTTATTTTGCAGTTCACTCAGAACAATTAAAGGAAACATGAATACCGGTTAAATTAATACATTTTACTGAACGGATATGTACTTTTATGGCAGTGAATTTGACTTGCAGAGCACGTGAGGTGCTTTTAAAAAAGAAAGCTATGCGATATGCGACTCTGCGGTGACAGTACATAGAAGTATGGTTATCCTTGATTGAAGAAAAGAACCACTGTAGAGAAGGTGTCAATCTCTTACTTGCTTGGTATACTTATGGTTATATCGATGGTGGCATCACCACAATACTTCCTTGTATATGTTGATAAGCTTCTATGGGTCCTTCAACTGACGCCGCGACATTAATTTCTATATAAATACATATCTCTGTAGTAGTGCAATACTCAGACATCTTAAAAATGGCAATTTTTATTTAAATTTGTAGTGCTTTCACGTTACATAATCAGACAAATTTAATTCCTTACATGTGCCCCAATTTTAACGATGTTTTGGTATAGAATTATTGTAACATAATGCCATGACATCTTAACATATCTTAGCATTGAAATGGCATGGTTGCTCTCCTTTCAGTTTACAGCGAGGCATTTTAAAATGTATTTGTAATGAACAGTAGATTCAATCATACTTTATAACAAGTCTCGAATTATTGTTATTATTACCCTTTTCTATGCTGCCAAAACTTCAATCATTATTGAAAAATATATATTGTTATTGCAGTGTGTTTCTTATGTTATCTATTTCGGGTTTTCGTGCAAGATGGAATCTAGAGGCAGAAGATTATTTATCCCTGCTATGGAGAAAATAAGAGATTTGGAGAAAACAGAACACTGTGAAAGGAGCAAAGACAGGGTGCGTAACAAATTTCAGTTAATCCAAACCTTAAATTTGTTTGCTTTAACTTTATAAATCAACCTCATTACAGGTAATTTGTACATAAGAGGAAAACCCCTAAGCGACTGTTACAAACATCTCCATTGAAGTTTATTCTGAAAATTCAGATGACAGTATTGTTGATCCCACGTATGAGCCACTAAAATAAGTAGAACCTGGAAATGTAGGCTCAGATTTGGAATATGATGTAGCACCGATTGTTAGCAAACAATAAATAATGCAATACATAAATGTTAAGGAGGAATAGTCAAATTCGAGAAAATATTAATGAAATATTTATTGGCAAAAACTAACATTTATACAATAAACTAATAGATATCGTTGTTGCAAAATATTTTGCAAATACTGTTCCGTAGGATATAAGTTTGCAAAAAATATTGCATTAAAAACAACCTACACCAAAAAATCAATATTTCCCCTATATTAACATTCCTACTTTGAGTTTATGCCTCGCACTTTCTTATTGACTTTGGCAATCATGCTTAAAGCGTGGCTCACAATTGAAGACATAATAATTGTTACGTGCACCTAACAGTTGACTTAAAAACACAATTACGTGTGTCCAATATACTGATACACAAGATAACCAAACAGATATTATTGTGGAAGCTGACAATCAGAGCGGAGAAGTAAGTTGTTTGTGCGAAACCCATGTTTACTTCACAGCAAAGATTGAAAATATTCGTAATGCACAAATATTATAATAATTTGACTTTCTTTGTTGATATAAGTAGCCATTAAAATTTGTTTTGTAATAATGTAAGTGTTAGTGAACAATGTGACAAATCGATGTTTCGGTTAGGCAAGTTTAAGTTATGAATTTTCTTTATAGAGGACAGTTGGGTGACGCGATTCCATTGGGTATAATTAAGAATAAACGTATTTATTGTCAACTATAATTACAGAAGTCTTATTTCCGTGTGCGCAATCGGTACTTACTGCATAATTCTTAATTCATATTTTGTAATGGTTAGCCCAGTATAGGACAAATGCCACGAAAAACGGTTGACTCAATTCTTATATATTAAACCTCTAGGTGTAAATGAAATAATTGCGATCTCTTAAACTTCATTATATCTATCGATAATATTACCAACAGAGCTAAGTATTAGATTTTACACACATTTTCTTTATCTTGGCAGTTGCTGTCGTCATTAAAAAGTAAACACAAACAGTTTTTTTTAAATTTTGTTTTGTATATTAGGCCAGAAATCAAAAAGAGACTACGCGACGAGTGTAAATAGGATAATAACAAGAAGGAGCGGCTACTGAACTCTGACAAAGCAGGTGGGCTACTGCTGCTTCTGGAGGGGTGGCTGTAGAAGAAGCTGTGTNGCAGGGATGGCTGTAGAAGAAGCTGTGTAAATTGTCGCTTACAATGTAGGGAGAAAAAAATGATAATCAGAGGGGCACAATATTTAGGGAATTTCAATGATATCGCAGATGAAAATCGACAAAGAAACTTTATGTCAAAATGCATTCAGGTTACAACACCTGGAAAATAATAAACTCAGAGCGATAGCAGTAGGTCACTCAATCATACATATTACCTTTTTGTAGATGGCAAAAAAATACTATGCAAAATTTTTAAGTCTACATTGTGTGTTGGAAACACCGCATGAGATATAGTTCTGAAGAAAAGAAGCAACGAAGGTATAGTACAAGAAGACATCAGAAGTAAACATGACATTCGAAGGCAACTTGGCCCTGGGATGAAAAACCCAATCAGATGTTATATCAACGCATTCCCTCAAATTTAATCACATGACTGGCGTGAAGATACCAAAAAGGAATATTTTGAAGGTAGTTTGAATATCTCTTTGATGTACAAACGCTATGTTGAAAAATGCCGTATTGAGTGATTCCTTCCAGCCAAGTACAGCACGTACAAGCCCATTTCCAACACGAACTTTAAAATTGGATTTCACAGGCCTAAAAAGGGTCCGTGTTCCTTATGTGAGCAACACAAAAACTCCTGTGAAAAAGAAAAATCTACTCTTCATACTACGCATAATCGCCATATCGCTGCTAAATATGCGATGAGAGAAAGAAAATTTACAGAGTTAGAAGTTAGTGAAGAAGATAATTCTACATTGTTTGTTGCTATGACATGCAGTCTGTTATTCCATTACGTTGTGGAGACATTTCATCGTTTAACTACAAGAGTTAATTTAATTGCTATAATTTTACAATTTATGGCATCACTGAGAAGATGGCATGAAGTGATTGCTAAAAGACGAGCGACAGAAACAGCCACTTACGTATATACATTTTTAAAAAATTGTAAAATTGTAGCAAAGATTGTATTTTACTCTAATAATTGTGTTGGCCAAAACAAAAATTAGTTGGTTTTGTCAATGTACATGCATCTTGTGAACACACTTCCAATTAAATCAAAACAACATATATTAATTTTTGCTGGTCTTACGCACCATGAAGGGGACAACAATGAGTGGACCCATTTATGTCCCTTCACATGTAACATTGCTAACAAAAACAGGTGAAAATACTGTTACACCCTAAATCTACATTGTGCAAGAAATGAACACTGAAGTCTTTTTATATTGTTAGACTGTATCACATGACATTGGTTCTAATTAACAAGGGGATGAATCGAAACGCAAGATTATTTGTTATGAAGTTAGTAAAGAACGTGTGACAAATAAATCCCTAATAAAGTGCTCTATAAGTCGTCATTCAGTGCAGACTAGAATGTGCGTCCCAACCAGCGAGGTCGTAAGTCTGTACTGCAATTCTCATTGCAAAGAAAAATGAGCTAGGTTTGCACAGTTAATGTGCATTATCTCACATACCTGGCGTGTACAATGCTTTTTTAAAGGATTGCTATAAGTGCCACGAATCAAGATAAATACTATGCAATCTAGTGAATAATGTTTGTGCATACCGAAACATCTACTTTAAAAATGGTATGTTCGATGCCTAACTACATTTCAGTGATAATTACAATAAAATCATTAGCAAATTTTTGCCAACAAAAACTACTGCATGGCAGTTATTTTTAAGACTTGAAACCATTAAGACTTTTGTTATAGTATTACCTTTTTTTCTGAATAATGATAACATTTCAATACTTTTGGCAACATTTATGAAATACGGTGTACTACATATTGTCTGCTTAAAAATTTTGTGTAATTTTTAATTGGTTTCAGTTCGATACAAAAATATCTTTAAAAAAGTTATGTCTATACAATTATTACTGCTAACAGATAATTTCCATTTGATTATTAGGCATTTATTTTTGTAGTTATACATTGATCTACATCAAATATGATAGAAACGTTTTCACTGTTAAATACAACATAACGAAATTATTATCCTACTAATATTATAAATGCGAAAGTCTGTATGTGTGTAAGCGTGTGTGTGTGTGTGTTTGTTACCACTCTGCTCCATAATGGCTGAACGGATTTTGATGAAAATTGGTATGTAGGATCTTTAGGTCCTGAAATAGGACGTAGGATTCTTTTTATCCCAGGAAATTGTACGGTTCCTGTGAAGTAATCACAAAATCTTTTTTTGCAACCCCTGGGAACGTGACCTAAATATTTTTTCCTCTGGTGTCAGAGTTTACCAGGCCATCCAAGAACTTTTGAAATTGCTTAACGACTGATATCAATCTATATCAACCGGGACCGAATATTTAACGTGACCTCCGAAGCCCGGAAGTGCTCAGATGTTATGGCACTAAACGGTCACCAATCCTAATGTGTGCCGCTGAGAACGTTGCTTAACTTTGGTGATCAATTAAGTTCCGTAAGCCAAGCGCAAAAAGGAGTACCTAACTACACTTATTTCTAAAGCTACAACTTTATTAAAATCAAATTTTTATTTTCATTCATCGACGCTGGAAAGCGGAAATGTGGTAACTACGCGATAGTTGCGCAAATACACTCCAAAAACAATGCCCTACTTCTTGGTCATCGGGTAAACAATATTTCCTTCCGTTTGGGTTGCCGTAATCAGTTAAAATCCTAGACCAACATAGCATAATTTTTTTTCACATAAATGAATTGTTATTTCCTAATTTATTCATTAGTGTACCACTCTAAAACTCAATTGTATCCGAGCGAAGCCGGGCCGGTTCACTGGTCAGGAAATAAAAACTTAAAAGACAAATATCTTAAATTGAGTATTTTAAAAATTTCTGCGTATTTTACTAGTATAACGATCTGTCAATACTGCGCCAGATATACATGCAATGTATACAACACAAAAAAANTTCTGCGTATTTTACTAGTATAACGATCTGTCAATACTGCGCCAGATATACATGCAATGTATACAACACAAAAAAAAGCCTACTTCAGATGGCAACAATTTGAAAACTGGACTTTTAAAAGGGCGATAACACACGGAAGTATGTTTCCTAATTTGCTGTCGGCGTAAATTTGAGAATTTTTTTTCACAGTTTACGTCAAAATAGGCACACAAGAGTAGCTACAAGGCCTTGCATTAATTTATATGAAACACATGTGTTTCTATGGGATACTATACTACCTGTAAAAGTGTGGATGATAATGATTTTTTAGTAAAACTTAATTTTACCAAGATTAATACAACAAAACATCCAAATAAATATATGTAGATAAATTACAGGAGAAAAAAAAATATTTGTTGTATTGTAGATGACAAGCAAGAAACGAGTCAGTTATAGAATACAGCCTATTTGTTAAATTGTGTTTTGCTGTAATTTTAGTCGTAGCTCATTACGTAAATGTTTTTCTATGAAATGTGAAAGATACAATNTTCTGCGTATTTTACTAGTATAACGATCTGTCAATACTGCGCCAGATATACATGCAATGTATACAACACAAAAAAATGCCTACTTCAGATGGCAACAATTTGAAAACTGGACTTTTAAAAGGGCGATAACACACGGAAGTATGTTTCCTAATTTGCTGTCGGCGTAAATTTGAGAATTTTTTTTCACAGTTTACGTCAAAATAGGCACACAAGAGTAGCTACAAGGCCTTGCATTAATTTATATGAAACACATGTGTTTCTATGGGATACTATACTACCTGTAAAAGTGTGGATGATAATGATTTTTTAGTAAAACTTAATTTTACCAAGATTAATACAACAAAACATCCAAATAAATAGATGTAGATAAATTACAGGAGAAAAAAAAATATTTGTTGTATTGTAGATGACAAGCAAGAAACGAGTCAGTTATAGAATACAGCCTATTTGCTAAATTGTGTTTTGCTGTAATTTTAGTCGTAGCTCATTACGTAAATGTTTTTCTATGAAATGTGAAAGATACAATNCTAAATTGTGTTTTGCTGTAATTTTAGTCGTAGCTCATTACGTAAATGTTTTTCTATGAAATGTGAAAGATACAATATTTTTATTACTAAAAATGATGTACGGCAGATGTGTGCTCTTACATTGTATGTGATTTGCTCTAGGTGGCGGTGGTGATAGTTGTATTTACTACAGAGATTGCAAGCAACATCTTGTTCTGGACAAAAATATATGGAAGAAAAGAGTTAACATATATTGTACTGTACGTGCATATAATTATCGGAGAAATAACTGCTGTTCAGTTTGTTTCCTGTCTGCTGGTGGTTAGGAAGCGTTTCGAGATTCTCAACTGCAAACTTGTGCAAGTGCACACGGGTGAAGATGAGCACAAACGTACTTACAAGCGTCCAAGAGCTGCAGTCATCAACCGGAGGAACTTACTGAAAAGTCCTTCAAGGGTCATTCAATCATTTACTACTACAGATGAAAAGGTACTGACTCTCCAGAAGCTACACTACCAACTTACTAAACTAACCAAGGCAATTCTCACCACTTACCAGTACAGAATATCTGGGCTTGTAATAAGCGAATTCTTCTACATCACTGCCTTCATACACTATTTCTTTGATTTTGTGCTCAACACCGAAGCAGACATGTTGATTGATCTACACGACGCATGCAACACATTTTTGAATGTTTTCATTCACGTTGGGTATCTGCTGTACATTGTCTACGGCGGTCACTGGTTGACATCTGAAGCCTCTCGAACTGCAGACATCTTGCAAGAGGCTCTGCTAGCACCTGCACTTCAAGACGGAACCTTCAAGAGACTGCAGTTGTTTCTGCAGCAGGTGTTGTCCACCAAGTTTGACCTTGCCGCTTGCGACTTCATCAGGTTGCATCCTGAGATGCTCATCGGCATGGTTTCTGCTGCCGTTACCTATCTCATTGTACTTTTGCAGAAATAAGTTGATTTGGAGTATACGTGCTGTATATATGGTTGGTAAATATATTTTATTCAATGTATTTTCTGGGTTACATGCCCCAGGATGCATGCACTTCAGTGAGCAAATTTTATTTTGGTGGGCGTAATGATATTTTACAAGAATTTTTAATAACAACAATTTTATACTGTCCATCGCACGATTACACATTTAATACTTAAATTGAATGTCACTGTAAAAAAATAACAACTAGTTTTATCTATGAAAAAATTAGTGTCTGTTGGTTTTCGCAAAGTTGTTGTATGCACAATACTTTTCCTCAAAAAACTTAAAATCTATAAAAAGAACGACTTTTAAATTAATATTAGTTGTACCTGCACTATACTTTACGATCAGGATCTACATGTAAACATACGACAAGTGGAATAATGCTGTTGTCCAGTTCGTCCTTCATGTTGCCCACTGTATGAATAATCACTCTACTTCGTTTTACATGATATTGCGTAAAAAATAGCAAAGTAAAGAAAACTAAGGCGAATTTTAAAACATTACACTTCGGACAGTAATACTTTTTAATTTAAAATGTTCTACAGGAAAGGGCGAGTTTAATTCCTAGTTTTCTTTTTCAAAAAGAGTATTTTGACGAAAAATAAATATAAGTGACATAAAATTTTGGTCTACTTGGGCATCAACCAAATGGTTTTTAAAAAAGAGTTTAAATGTTTTTAATTTTAAAATTCTGTTATAACAAGACAGTAGTGAAATATTCGTGGCCACACATATTTCGTTTTAGTTAGAAAACGATGGAAACGTATTCTGTGGATGTAGCCTGGTAGCAAATATTAATCATAAATGATGTATAGTATGTAGCTCCGTTCGTATGTCTGCCATTCATAAAATATATGGGAGAGATTAACAAATTGTAGAGATTTACGAATGTTTATAGTTTTACGTATTGCCCTGTTCATCTTACTACACAAAGCAGTGATTTTTTGTCTATCACATAGTCAAAAATATATGGTTCTGCGGTAAATGGCATGAATACACTCCCCGTTTTCAGTTACGTAAACGTATNATCACATAGTCAAAAATATATGGTTCTGCGGTAAATGGCATGAATACACTCCCCGTTTTCAGTTACGTAAACGTATGTTTACAATAGCCTTTGGGTTGAAGCAACTGCTTTTGTGATGTCTACCAACTTCAGTAAAAGTATGAGAGAATTTGAATAATGTGGCGTGAAATTTCGAGAGAATAATGCATACCAATATGTGTTGTAATCAGTTATTAACATATTAGTGGTTTTTCTTGAAATTAAGTATATCGAATAAGTGTGTATTCCTTTTCGTTACGTTAGGACCANATTAACATATTAGTGGTTTTTCTTGAAATTAAGTATATCGAATAAGTGTGTATTCCTTTTCGTTACGTTAGGACCACATGGAGCACAGACAATAAAGCTCGGCTTGGTATTAGGGAGTGACGAGTTCAATGTCAGTCAACAATGGTTTTATAATTTTATTTGTTACAACTTCTCGTATGTGTCGTAAAGACCAGTTTTAACNTCAATGTCAGTCAACAATGGTTTTATAATTTTATTTGTTACAACTTCTCGTATGTGTCGTAAAGACCAGTTTTAACTCTTGCTTCAGATTACTTTATTAGTTTTTACACGAGAACTTTCATCTTTCCTTATAGACTGTTCGCGGTAAACTGAGCACATTTAAAGTTCTGAATAAAAATGAAATGCAAGGTGAAATAAATTACTTCATTATCCACCCATGTTTACAAGACAATTCAATGAAACTGCTTTTCCACCGGCGTTACCAACTTTACTGGGTGCATGCCAGTCAGTTTGTCCCTTAAACCACATTTTTCAAAGATTCATTTTAAAAGTGCTCAATTAACCATAAACAAACTTAAGTTACCAAATATAAGGTTTGGCTGCCACTACAGAATCTTAGGCTATGAAAACTGGATAGATTAGAATCGCATTTTCCTTGTTGGCGCAGTACTCAATGGGCCTTACATCGTCACAAAAATTACAACTAGACATGATTTCTCTCTCCACACATAGAGGAAAAAACTTTTTTGTTCTTTTTACAAATAATTCTTTGTGATCTAGCTGTCAAAACTGTATTTGTATGACTAGAGAAAAAATATCGCATCATTACAAAACAGTGATTATTAAAAATATAATATTGCTTATATACCTTCTTATTTTATAAAAAAAAATTGATGCCTACAATAGATGCGTGTTAAAATTTAACTTATGATGTACGAATTCCGCAGTTAAGCGTTGTAAGTTTTCCTCTCCTTTATTCATAATTTTACAAAAAGATCTGGACAACAAATTTACGAAGAACAGCGTACCTTTTGTTTAATATTTACGTGAAGGCATCAAATCAATTCACTGCATATCTACATTTACACTTGGGTGTGGTCGCAGTTAAAAACTACAGTGTTGTCAATCTCTTATCTTACTCATTAACTTCCCATTCCAGATGTTGCAAAAAAGGGGTATTTCTTGGCCAGACTAGTACTAACGAATGTCTTGTAATAACTGACACGATGGAAACAATGAAAAGATTTTTGTTGGTCTGCGTCACAGACAACAAACAATAATAAAATTTTGATGTGCCAAGTGCAGCCAATATTATTAAACCTCAAAATAACGCTATCTGTATTTTTGCTAACTTTTGACCTTGTACAACAACGACCATCATTTTACCTATTTTGCAACACGTCATACGTGAGCGAGTATACTCAGGATAGAATGTAAAGGGGCTAATAGACACTGTACGTGTGCATTCCTGCAGTAATATACAGTAGTCTAGTATTTCATATTTACTTTATCCACAACCTAAACACTAGTGTCGGTTTGCGTTGGTAGAAATATAGCGTAAAATCACGAGAAAACGATCGCGTTTCTTTCTTTCTACTAAAGCTGGACTGTTGATTACTATATCCATCGTAAAACTCTGTTCTTCAGAGCAAAATAATTCAACGCAAATATCTGGAAGCCACATTTCACCAACTGAAGTTCACTTACTTTAAACATGAATGAGTGATTCTCTGTGCACGAAGTTTTGCTGGTTTGCTTCAGACATCACTGATTTTGAGCCATTGTCTTCCCTTCAGGCTTTGTGTTTAAACTGCAGTGATATATTAAATAAGTTGTCTCACTATTTCAAATAAGAGCGAAAACGAAACTGTGTTTTTTAATATCATTTTAAACAATCGTTTTTCTTTTGACTAAATTGTATTGGTCTTTTGTGTAAATGGACATACTGGACTTTGTACTTCTACCATTATTTTCATTTACGTTATGTTTAATAAAACAAATTCTTCTAAAATAACTCAGTATATACTTGTCAAATGTTCTATCGATGTTTTATGTAAATCAACATTTTGGCCTTCGTACCTGCATAATTATTATTAATTTCAATATGTCTAACAAAACAAATTCTGGTAATCTTCTTCTGTATGTACCAATAAAATATTACATTAAAAAATTAAATCGATACCGTTAATGTTTAAGTCTGTTCCTTTGTCTTCATTATTTACAATGAGATAATCACACTGTCTCCTCACGTCAATTAAGTTTAGTTATAAAATTGACAGAAAAATTAGTTTTTGAGCCAATAAGCGTGTCTTAGTAAATAAATATTCTAGGGAGATAGGTTGTTTTCTCAGGAAAGATTAAATTGATTACCTGCTGTTGCATTATTTTCCTTTGCCGTTATTAGTAAAGTGCAAAATCATAATAAGCGACAAAGGCTTAAAACATAATGTTCAGAACTTGCCAGCTCAGTTTGCTTAATCTCTTCAGAACTATTTTAATTTGTAGTTTCAGGAAATGTTTTGATGTGTGCTGTACTTACGCCGATGCAATACTTGTTTTGTTATCACTACCAACAAGACGCAAGCATTTCTGTTCGGCGATGGTGCTATGAACCTGCCATAACTTGGTGCAGTATCACGGTTTACTATTCAGCCACTTGTATGGCAGACCATCAGACATTTTAAACGTTAGTAATGTTGGATTTATGAAAATGACAGATATCTTGGAAGTCGCACACAGAAGGCTTTTACAAAAAATATTTTACATTTGTAAGAAATTAAAAAAAAATGTAAAGCAGATTAGCAAATTCAAGACAGCCGTCGTTCGACCATAATGACGTCATCGCTAAATAATATAATTTTCTAAGCTTATTCGCATTTAGAAAGCGTTTATTATTCCGTTTTTTTTTTCGTTAAGATCACAGAAAAATCAAGTTGAAAATTTATTGTCACACAAAAACAGCATGAATATTATTTAATAAGAAAAATTAAGAGAGAACAAACGTTCAAAGCAGTCTCTTTGCTCTTGACTTCGATATCCAAACCACTGTAGACTATTTTCGATCACGTAATTTTTTTTCGAAATAATGTGCTGAGAGACACACTAAGAAAATGGAAGATTTGTATTGAGCAAATAGGGCTTGGAACGAAGAGTTAGTAAATACAAGTTGTTCGTGATGTATCTATCCCCGTGAAGCAGTTAGTTGTGGTCCCGCTAGTATGGAGTGCGGCAGGATCTTGGTTCTAATCCTAGGTAAGGCATGGATGTTAGTATAAGTTAGGTCTTAAGTAAGTTTGTAAGCCGTCCCCTGACGTTAATAATCCCATTTTAAGCCAATCCGATCCTGTTTACGATGAATATAATGGCTGAAGTGAGATCAGAGGACAGTAATACTAACATTGATATATGCCTGTTTTTGGCACATTTTAATGTTATTTGATATTTGTACTGGTTTTTCTAACTGTTAACGGCTTACAAGCGACCGTATTTATTATTAAACCAATAACTAACGGGGAGTTATTTTCGATAATCATAAAAATCAAGTTCAAATAGGAAAACAATATTTTTACATAACAATTACGAAAATTACTTGAATTTTGCTCTGAGTGATTACAAAATGTCCGTATGTAAGTTCAAAAGTAGGTTAAACCTAGGTAATGCAAAGCAGTTAACACCACGTCCCCTTAAAATAGCAGTACACATATGAATAACAATTAATTTGAATTTTTCTGATAGTTTATACTTTTAATTAAATATGCGCATGCAAGTAAAAGTAGATAAATTGCTTTTTAGTCCATTTAATATTTTATGGATTAGTAAATATTTTTATATTGATATCTGATGTCAAAAGGAATATTTCACCCAGAGGGGATATGTAACGATCACATGTCAGGTAGTCCCTTATTGTGTAAACAATTTAATTTTTTTTAAACTCTTTGTCACTGTACCGGAATTGGGAAACTAAAATTTTAACCACGACGTGCCTACAAGTTCAATGCCTAACAGTGGTTAACATTCCAAATTAAAATTTTTACTAAACTAATCTTATGTGTCTACAGAAACAAAAATTTGAACTTCACTTTAACTCATTACTCTACTCCCCAACTGTGGTGTACAGAATGGTTCGTAGGGTCTATGGTTATTGTTTATGGCACAGATTATATGGTGCCTTGTGGTTGCGGGTATATCACACAATGACTTCATCACTTCGTAGTTTTGAAAAAGTTTATTTAACGGGAATTTACTTACACATTCCCGGCACTGTTGCGGGACTTTATACATACTTACTGCCTAGGATTTACTCATACATTAACGCCCTGCGAGTTCAAGGCCTGAAGAGTTGGTTAAACTGTTCTGGCTACGTTTCCGACGCTGTAGGGGCATTAGGTGACAGGACAGGTCCCTGAGTTACGACGGGGTTACTTATCTGCACCTGTTGCGTGGTAGTTGTTCCGGCAGTTGAGGTCTGGTGAGCTGGCTTCCTCTCGACGTGGTGCCCCTCGGTTGTTCTCACCACTCGCTCCTGTTCACGGCGTAGGGTAGTAACTGACTACTTACTACCCTACCACGTCCAGGCGAGGTACCCCGTGTGGGCCCCCACCCGTCCTTCGCGGCTATGGGCTGCACTGGACAATCCCACTATCTCGACATGGCACTTCTCGGTGAAGTTCACCACTCGACACCACCTTCTCAGTGCATTGTAACTGACTGACTGGTTGTAACTGGCTGATAACTGACTGACTGGCACGCATCCCGGCGTGGTGATACTACTCGTCCAACGTGACTCTGGTAACTGTCACTGATTCTGGTCTGCGTTTCGCGCCTCGCATTTTGATTTAGCTGACCCCTTAATGCCGCGACTGACTACCTTCTTGCGCATCCCGGGGTGGTGGTACTGAACTCCGCGCCACTTGCTGCTCGTTACTTCTACTGTCTCTACGAACTGACGTGGCCGGGTACCGATATCCCGGCCCTTACTCTCTCGTCGCATCTGACCTCTATGTGCGGTAGTGACGAACTCTTCTCTCTCTGCGGTGATAACGACTGACTCCTCTGTCCGGTAATAATGAACTGCTCTCCATGGCTGTACTGACGAACTGATCTACTGATGTACTGTCACCAACCCTCTACGCAAAGAGGCTTATATCCTTTTTCGTCTCCCTCCCTAAGTGTCTAAACGTGTCTCTCTTGTTGTGCGGAGGGGGTGGGAGGAAGGCGCAGTATAACAAAGCTTCTAACTCATTCCATGGCTCGTGAAGGTTGGGGGGGGGGGAAGTTGGAATGCACCGTGAAGCTTAC